>VZSR01000245.1:1698963-1739810 GCA_013398615.1 Brachypodius melanocephalos | reverse complement strand
GGCAATAAAAGGGAAGAATGTCACAACAAAGAGAAGCAGAAATTGTGTCACTGCACTGTGGAAAGCTCACAGACAAGCTGAACTACACAATGCATCATTCCCTTCCCTGCTATCTTTATGCTAGTTGGATGCAACAGAGCCATTCCCCAAAGATTCAGATTTTTCAGTTATATAAAGATGTAAAATACACATTAAAATATTTCCTCACCTTATCCAGGGAGAATGTTTTAGTGACAGCAAAGCCCCATCCAGCTTCAAATGCTCTTCGAATCATTGGAGAACTAGTAGCAGGGGTTGCACTGGCAAGGCCAAAAGGATTTGGAAACTTCAGTCCAGCCATTTCTACACTGATATCCACCAAATCTATAGGAGTGTAGAAGAGAGGTAGTTCTGGAACTGTAGAAACTGCAACACCATACAAGGACTGTAAAAAAAACCAAACAAAACAACACTCAACCACAGAAAAAAAATTCTCTTAACTATTTTTACACAATTTATTATGAATCCTGATAAGGGAATAATTAATATATAATAACCCAAAGTTTCAGTATTCTCCTTTGCATTCAGACTTGCAAATTAGTAAAACGTGCAAACATTCACCTATGTAACATCTTCAGTGCAAACAGTCTTCATGCTGAAATACTGTGCTATTATATACATACACAGCTATATATATATATATACACATGCTGGACATAACTGCATGACAGTAACAAAAACAATGAAGAAACAGTTATTTTACATCCTGTACTGATAAGCCTGGTTCAGTCCAAAGGTTTGTTCAGCCTTTCTGAAGAGTCACTTCTGTTCCCTACAGCAGTCAGGAACAGGGAGATGGAAAGAACCCAGGGTATGCAGACAGACCCTTTCTAGTTTTCTTCTCAGGTGCCAATCTATAGAAAGTATAGGAAATTGGGAAAAATGAGGGAAGGCACCATGTGGGGAGGATCACTCAGCCCCAACTCCGTGTATTCTGAACCTCTGAACCTTTTTGCCCCACTTCAAAAGATTTCATATAGCCTACACAATAGCACACCTATATAAAACTAATATTTAATTGTAGTAGTATGAATATACTTCAAGACTGAAAAAAGTTAGAGTCTGATTGCCATCAAAAACATCATCCACATTATGGCTGTGCCACCACAGTCACTTTTGTTTTCATTTGAAAGAGTCTTTCCTCTGAAGAGTCAGTGAAAAGCATTCAATGTGTATGTGCTACCTAATAATATAAAAATTGTAGAGAGAAAAGCTTTTTCCATGTATGGATACTGAACAGCATTCCAATCAGGCTGTGGTGGGTAGAATTTAAATCTTTGTTCACTCAAATGGTTGACTCAATAAAATCACAATGAAATAAAGCAGGAACTTCCAACACAGAGAAGCCCTACACTCTAATAAAGTAACAGCTCAGAGCACAGCACTTTCTTCTATCTTTAAAAAGATTTCTTTTTCTGCAGAACAAAAAGAACCAGTACTTGAAGTTCGGAAAAGATTTTCTGTAGCAGAGCAACAACCTCAGGAATTGCTGCCTTCTGGGATTTTGGATTTTTTTTTTTTTTTTTTTTTAAGGAACTTATTTAATCAATTTTTACCTGCGAAAACTGGTAAGCACAGACAGGATGAGGCAAACCTGAATGGATTTAATGGTGAGCATTTTGAGAAAAGCCAATTTCTAAAGATCCCTAACACTTGGGACCAAACTTCCTTCAGTATCACGACCTCTCCCGACGGAGTTACACTTTATAAAAAGCCAAACATGCCTCATTTCCTCCTCCCTCAGTGCTCACTGCTTTCTCCATGTCATAGTCCACAGGGCTATTTTTCTACACCAGGAGAATCTGAGTTCCTCAGAAACCAAACAGCCTGGCACTCTACATCTCAAAAGCTTTTGTCAAACGGCAAATCAAAAAAAGAGGGGGAAAAACGAAAGAAAATATTGTCTTTTATCACTTTGAGTTTGATTTCATCTTTTTAACTTAATTTTTTTTTTTTAGCTTTTCTTAACTAATATTTTAACTGCAAAATGTTGCTTGCGATGCCAGTTCAGAAAATCCTGGATCACACAGTTCAAATTAAAGCATTTCGTAAACACTAGCACTTTCTGTCTCCCACATATCTGAAAGTGGAGAAATCCACTGAAATCAACACTGATATACTGAACCCTAACAAAAAACTCTTTGATTTTCATTCTATAAGAATGACATCAAAGAAAACCTGAAGGAAAATTGTTTGGTCAACTGCACATTTTATGCCCACGTGAGCAATAAACCCAATTTTCTACTTTGATATAATTTGCTATTCAGAATTGTTCAAATGTTCTCTGTGAATACATTTCAGTCTGAGGATTGGTCACAAACTACTCACAGCTTGTACAACTGTAAATATCATTTGCTATAGACAAATAGGCAGAGAGTGCTGAATATGAAGTTCCATTGTACTGTTTCTTTGCCCAAGCAGGACAATTAAATCTCTAAAAGTTGTTCTCACCTAAAATGAATGCTGCTTGAAAGCCATTCTTAGTGAACTTTTTGTGGTAAAATAGAAAATATATCCTATACAAGACAAAAAACCAAAAAACCAAAAAAACAAAAAAACAAAAAACAAAAAACAAAAAAAAACAAAAAAAACAAAAAAAAAAAAAAAACAAAAAAACCCAAAAAAACCCCCAAAGAAACAAACCAAAAAAAACCCCAAAAAGCACCAAAGCAGTGAAAGACTTTTGAAGCATATGGTTGAAAATGAGCCATGCAGGAATAGACCTTGCCTCCTGCATGCCATCATTGAGCAGCCTAAAGACACTTACAAACCATATTTAGGGGCCCATTTTTCCTGCCTTATTTCCCTTCCAAAGAGCAGAACCACACAGAATTCCACCCACATGCACTCAGGCCCCACAAAATGTGCCTAATGGTTTGTTAATGATGAAGTGACCCAAGCAGAGGTGGCAGGGGTAAATAAATAAACCAAGTATCTAAAAAACACACAGGTGCAGGATGCAGCTGAAGGTTCAGTGCTAACACATCTTTGGAGATTTATTTCCCTCCTTCCAATCACTTCTTTTTTTGCTCCATTTTTTGCTGTTTTTTTTTTTTTTTTTCCTTTCAGCACAATGCTTATAAAATAAATATATTTTATAAGCCTTGATGCATTGTTTTCTACAAAGCAAAACTTTTGGCAAACAAAAATGTTATATAGGTTCCTGAAAGTGAAATCATCTTTATAATGAAGGATTTCCCTGACATTGCACAAACAAATAGGAAAAGAAAGCCTGCAGGCAAGAGTTTATTTATAATAACTCTTCTCTTGATCTTTAGAAGTAGAGGACAAAAAGAGTGGCCCATTCTTTCTCTTAATTTGATGCCAACCAGCTGAGCTAACAATATTGCAGATACTTGTTGCCATCATGACAATTTTTTGGAGAGTGGAACAGAGTGGTGAAAAATCCCCAGCACGTTGCAAGTAGTGGGTTTACCTTACCCTAACCATGATTGCCCTGAAGGCAAAAGCACAGGAGCTGAAGAGCAGGGCTGAGAGACAGGAACTCAGCTTTAGACCTCATACAATTTTTGACATTAATTTTCTTTAGATGGAGAAAATTCCTAACCAGAGTGATACGGTCTAACTGCATTTTCTGGCCTTAAACAAAGACAGACTGTGAAAGCAAGTAGTTGTATTACTGCTATTTTTCACAGAGAGCCCTCTCCACAAGTCCTACTGCCTGGAAGAGTTTTCCTGAGTACTTCCATCCTGCTCTGGCTTTCTTCGTTTTAAAGTCTGACCCTAAAACATGTATTTTCTCCCTTGCTTCTGCTATCCCCTCTCTAATTATCCATTAATTAACTTTGTGGTAAACACGGTTATATTGTTTCATACAAACTCCGAAGGGTTGTGGTTGGAAGGACACTGGGGACTCTCATCCAACATCCTTGCTCACAGCAGAGTCAGCTACAGCAGGTTTGCTCAGGGCTATGTCCACTCTGACTGAGATTTTCTAAGCTCCTTCCTGCCTTTCTCTTTCTGTAACAGACATATTGATTAATCAGAGACAAGCAACTAAATTACCAGGCTTCCTGAACCTGCCTTTAATTCACCTTTTTTGCAAATGGTGCTTTATTGCTGCATGTTAGTATTTCATACACTGTTCTAGCTAAACAAAGGGATGTTCATTTTTTTCCTGCAGTTATCCTGAAAAGAAACAGACAACATAACTAATGGCTTCAAATTCAAGCTTCCTGGGAACCTCCCAATTCTGGTATTGATGATGAAATAATGTATATTCACGCATGCTCAAGGAATATATCAGAATGGTCAATCTTGATAAAGAATCAACACTATACTCTTCTGATACAAAGCCCATATATTTTTTGACAGAATAGGTGAAGAAAAAATAAAAAATATACAATTGTGGCTCAAAACAACACCATGATGTGCTCAAAATTCATCTTGAATAATGTCTTAGTGCAGTGCAATTTGTATCAGTTGGGATCCAGACCTCTATTCTCTAAATGTATTATGTACATTTCAGTCTAGGAAAAATATAAAAGAAACTTCCATACTGGAAGGTTACAGTGAAGAAGAAAATAGATTTAAAGAAATGAAAACTCACTGTGATTTAGAAAAAAGTCACTTTTAAAGAGGGGTTTTAGTGAGAAGATGATGGCAGTTTGACTGTCATATATGGGAAAATAGCCCACAGGTGAGTGTATGAATAGGGCAGGAGTGAAGCATCAAGACTGGCACAGTCATCCAATAAGAAAATACTGGAACTGTCTTTGCTCTCAAGATAGGTGTAGAAAATTAAAAGTCTTGCAATAGAAAATCAGTCCTGCAATAATTGTGAGTTTCCCTGAATATAACTACTATACAATTAAATCCACTTATCAAAAAGAAATGAATGGTAACTGAGGCCTAGAAGAGACCAGCAGCCTGTATTGCTTCTGCAGAGAATCATAAAGTCACTGCTGGAGAAAAGCTAAGGTTTACAATCCCCAAGTTAAATAAATCACTAAGATTATTTAACTGAAATTTTTATTTAATTCATGGAATATTAAAAGAAGGTTGAACTGTGAGAAAATGTGAGTAGTAGAAAATTGCATGAATTGGGCTGATTCTGTTTGGATCTCTAAGGAGTTTCAAGGAATGGTTCTAGGAAGACTGACTGCATTTCCTAACAGGTTCTACTACAGCTATCCTTAGTTAGGCTTTGACCGGTCATGTTTATAGAAACCAACCTGACACAGCTGCAGGCAACACTTTATGAGATGAACCTATGCCTCATACAGTGGGAGGAATATGTTAAGAGGCAGGAGATATTTAGGCAACTAATGATGGAAAGTTTCCAGCATAAGAGCAGCCAAGAAGCTTCTGTAAATAACTCTCAGTATTGAACATAAGGCATTTCTGCTGCAGAGTCCTGGAGTCTGGAGCTCACGCCTGACTTGAGCACGTGCCAGAGCTCGCAGTGACTGGAGTTTGAGGGCACATCCCAGCCCCATTTGCTCACTTAGCCTTTTGCCTGGAGCAGGTTGGGATACAAGCATCATGCTCTTCAAACACTGCATGCTGCAAGCAGCCAGAGTGGTCGGTTTGAGCTGCACTCTTTGACATTGGCTTGCATGAGTTGAGAAATCCCATGGAATAGTTTTGTTTTGATAAAGACTGACTGCATCACTTAGAGATCCTGGTGCTGAGATAGCTGGTCATTTCGGAAATGGCTACCTGCTCCTGAACTGAAACACAGACAGTATCAATGCATTTATTTAAAATTTAATGTCTACTTGATTCAGACAGTTCACAGGACAGTTGCCTGCTTCAGAATCTCACAGCAGAGAGAAAGTAAGGTGGTGTGTAAGGGTATTTTTTCATTTGCTTTTGGAAGTTTCCAGAACACAGTTCAGCTGTGAACTCAGTGAACTGCTGAACTGCTGATGCACACACACACGAGCACAAAGGCAGGAACACGTGCACACATCTGTCCCTATCAACAGTAGGGTCACACAATCCTTCCTTTATCCTTCTCTAAACAACTTCTTTAAAAACAAACTCCTCCAGTCACTAAAATTCCTACCAGGTCCAAACACTGGTGAAGTAAATCGCCAGATTACAGCATTTTGCACCACAGCAACCAGATTTTATAAGGGCTGCACATCCAAATAAATGCCCTTGGGCAATCCATTCATCTAACAGCTGGAAAGGTGACACTTGCCATTTGGAAACTTTCCTGTGAAGATTGCTGTAAGGCTTTCCCATTAGCTTCCTGGTGAGACTGTAAGGTTGAATAAGCTGCCTTGAAACCTGCAAAGGGTAACAGAAATGCTCTAATATCACAAGTCTGCCTGATTTAAAATTCTAATTCTCATGCCATGACTATTCAGATTTTTTCCAAAGTATTAAATACATTCCAGAGGGGGAAAAAAAAAAAGCTTTGAGGAGGAAGCAACATGATAAAGGAGGGTTTTATAAATGATGCCTGTATTTCTAAGAGGTTGAATAAGGAGACAAAAAGGATGAGATACCTTCTCTCCCCTACCACAGTTACCCAAAATCACTGTGCATTGAGAAATTAAGCAAACAGGTCAGGGATTAAAGATGTTTCACACTCAGCATTTTCATAGGGTCTAAGAAGGCAGGACACAAACAGTGCTTTGGAACAAGTGCGAAAAAATATGCACAGATACTAACAACAAGCTTTCAGCTGAAGTATTTTTAGGAAGTGAAATCAGACCCCAACAGCATGAAATTGCACAAACATGCAATCAGAGAGGCTTTGAGCAGATGGATGGGGGAGAAAGACATTGAGCTGTTACAGTCCCAACTTCAGTTGTTCAAATCTCTTTATGTGGGAGAATGAATCATGTATCATGTTTCTTAAAAGTTCCCTGCACTACGAACACACTTTTCGTCAGCTGGTTCTCCAGGCTGTGTCTCTGTCTTGGGAGGTTTCTTTTCAGCTCCTCTAGACTTTGGGCTCTTCTACTAGAAAAATTAGGACAGAGGCAGCAACATGCAAGGAGAATCAAAGGGAGACGTGGTTACCACGTTTTTCTAGTCTGTGTGTCTTACATTTCTCAGGTAAATTCTCCTTTGCATTATTTGCCTCTGTGCACTCAAGGTTTAGTTTTTGTCCAGCTCTTGTATCCAGTTCATCACTCTCATCACAGCAAACTTGTGTTCCAGTGTAGATAAACTGAGTGTTCTGTAAACTGTTAGTAAACTAAAAATGTCTTCCCCAGGTAACAACACTGGCAGCAGTTAATTTTTATTTTATGCACTACTGGAAGATTTTACCTTTTAACACTCACAGAGCTCACTCCTTTTCCCCAATTACCCAATTAGGGCTTCTGCTGGCAGTGTCTGTTGTGCAGAGAGGCTTATCACCCTTGAGTGGAAGTCAGAGCTGGGGCCAAGAAAATGTTGCTTGAATTTAAGTGTTAAGTGTTAAGACAATGTAAGAACACTGAGCTCATCTACCCAGACACTAACATGTGACCCAAGCTGAATGGATCTGTAATGTTCTAATCACCAGATAAACTAGGTATTAGTTTCTCAAAATTTATATAATTAATCAAAACCACAATGAATCTGTTTTTAGAAGCATCTAAAAGCAGACGAAACTGGGAAAGAGAAAAATGCTTTTGAAGAAGTCACCTGGATGTATTTGTGCATGTACCAGGAAGCCTGTTTGCCATCGTTCACGGACTCCACCGTGGTGTTGGCAACGCCACCAACGTCACCGCCTGCAAACACCCAGGGCTCGCTTGTCTGCATCGTTTCTGGGTCTACTTCAGGGAGACCCCATCTGTTAAACTTGATAGGTGCCATGGCCTCTCTGACTGTAATTAAATAAATGAAAAATATGTTACTAAAAGAAAGAAAAAGCTGTTGCTAAAATCTGTCTAACACATGCCGATAACAATAAGAAAATTTAATGTTGAGAAAGACAACTCTCATTAAAGTCAAAGCCATCCTGACTTAATATTCAAACTCAGAACACCCTGGAAGAAAGGCTCACTTCAAAACTTGTTACACACACTAAGCATAAAACCATAGAACCACACCCAAAATTAAATGGTTACAAGAAGACAATATAGTTTGTATCTTTTTCACTACCATTTCTGACTTGTTTTTAGAGCTTGTATTAAGAGATCTTAAGATTTTTCATGCTGTTAGAAAACATCACATATAGGCATTTTGCATGAAATATGGTCCTCCAAATAATGTAGATGTGAAAATAAAAAAAAAAAAAATTTATACTGCATGGCATTATATGTATGTCATCAAACACACATAAATGCTCAGAAAAATATTCTATTAATATTTTTTAAATTACTATATTCACAAGGCACTTCAAAGTAGCTTCATCAAGAAAATAATCTTTTCAATAAATATTTTTTAGCAAATTTTGAAGGCATCTATCAAAACAGGGGGTGCTATATAGCTTTGTCTGCAGTAACCGAACATTCTGCAATAAAATTGCAGCTTAAAATTGCAATGTCCCTCAGGGACATACCACTGGCAGATGCAGATTGCCAAGGTCAATTAAACTGATGTAGTTGCACTGTCACAGATGTAAAAGAGAAACCTGCCAGTTCAAGATGAAGATTTCTCCAATACAAAGGGCAAAGTCATGGCATTGCCCCAGCACACACCTCAGCACAGGGCAAGCTTCAAACACAGCTTTCCCACACATCACACTGATGGGATTCTCATCCAAGGCTCTGCGGCTCCTTTCACCTCCAAATCAAACATCAGAAGTGTATTTCAAAGTGGAGGCTATGTACAATCAGGGGCAAAGTAATTAAACAGGAAGCAAGGCATGAACATCGTCACCTATTTGTCCCACCTGTGCCCTCCTCAACCATGGCATTTACAAACATCCAGAGGACTCAAATTCAAAGGAACTTCTTCCAACGTGTTCAGAAGCCCGAGTCAGGGAAGACTTTTGCAGTCCAAAAGTATTGTTCCCTTTTCATTCTAAGCTGAAAGACCGTAGCACATTTTCTACTAGAAGTATTTAACCTATCTGCAAGACCTACTGCTTGCACAGTCTCTCCCACCCGGCATATACGTGTGGCTTAAGTTGACAAAAAATAATATTTGGGTAGCAACAAACTCAAAACCATAAGAAATTATTTCCTGTAAAAATATTTAAATTACTGAAAGATCAAATGGAACACAACTTCAGACTGAGACATTTTCATCAGGAAAATGAGGGGTTTGGTTTGTTTGGGTTTGGGCTTTTTCTGTTTGTGTGGGCTTTTTTAAAGGAAAGAGTTGGCTGATAGCAGTTTTATCAAAAATCCTTCAGAAATCAATACATTAACTTTCTCTTTGTGCCTCAGACAGTCTGTACTTCAAGAAAGCTTTTGATCATCTTATATTTGTCATGTATAGGATAACTTATTGCATGCAGTGGTACCATCTCAGCATGTGGTCTAGACAGCTCTCACAAGTTAAATATGTACAGGCTTGTAAAGACATGTTTGGAAAAAAACAGAGGAAAACTTGGTACTGCAGGATTTGGTGGTGGGGATTTAATAGATGACTTCTGTCTGAGACAGGACTGAACCACAGTAAAGGTGTCTGAGGACAACATGCTGTCAAAAATGTAGTTTTTCCAAAGAAATTATGTAAAACTGGAAGTTCTGACTACTTATTTCATCTTGTGGAAAAATGGGGTATTACCTCTGATATCCTGTATCTATTACATTTCTCAAATATCTTTGAATTGCTTTGTTCTGAAATAGCTGCCTGGACATAATTATACCAAAGGCTTTTTGAGTGTGAAGAATGCCCAACATATCTTCACCTGAAACGCCTCTGGGGATTTGTGTGCCTGATCAGTATTTTTAAAATCGAGAAAGAACATTTCCCTGGTGGCAAGGCTGGCAGGGTATCCAACTGCTATGTCTTCCTTTCTTACAATCTCTAAGATTTAGGTTATATTTTAAAAAGGGCATGGTTCAAAAGCATTTTATGTAAGAGCTCCTAACAGCCTCACAGTTTGGATCTGATACCCGGTGCAGCCGGGAGGCTGAAGGGATCACCTGCACAAAGAAGGGGAGAACTTCTGTCTTCAGAAAGGGAAGTCCCTTCTCTCCCCCTGCAAGGGTGAGAGAGAGCCCAAGAGACAAAGGTGAGCTTGAACTATTGGTTCTCTGAATTGGTGTTTGACACTGAACAAGAAGCAAGCCAGATATTTAATGTTTGGTGCATGATTTGGGACAGAGGTAAAGAGTATCTTCAACAACTTTCACCCTTTCAGTCTTCAGAGATAAAAACTAACGTATCTTTTCTCTTGAAAATTCAAACAACAATCCTGTGTTTGTGCTGCCGTCTCCTCCCCAGCCTAGTGAGATATATATCACTTGAAAAGATCCTTCTGGATGAAAGACAACATACAATTTAATTATTCTACTGCTATCAAGTGATGCTAACACAAATAACACCAAACAAAAGGACAGTGCTGAATATATTTTCCAAATTCACTATATCCACAGAGCAAACAAATACAAATGGAAACAGCAGCAAATTATAGCATTTGCAAAAACAATATTAAAATATAAGTGAGTACAGAAAAAAATATTTTAATTAACAAAACAAATCAAATGGAAAAGATTCCTCAAATAAAGCTTTAAAAGTGAGTCTCTGTGTGACTGCCATGACTAATTATGCATCTATGTAATGTGTGTTCAATTTGGGCTTATTTAAATAGCAGAAATGCTCATTAGCTGCAGTATATCTGTGAAGCTTCAATAAACAGTTTAATGGTTTTTATGTTTAACCAATTTTGTAAGTTCCTATAATTTTAGCTTTAGTAGCTCATTAATGTTATTTTTGATATCCATCTTACAGAATTCCTTTAAAGAATAGTAGCATTACTTCTGAAAAATACAAATATACTGTAACTTTCCTAATCTAAAATGTATAGCTACAGCTGTCATATGCACTAACAGATTAACTGCTGACACTGCCCAGTCTAAATGCCCAGCAAATAAAGAAAGGAACAATCACTCTTCCAACATTCTCTACCCCCTTACTCTCCTGAACTGCATTAAAAAGTGCTTTGACTGGATAAAGCTGGGTCCAGTTGCAGTGGGAGAGGGTCCTGCTGCAAACTGCTACTGATTTTGTTTTCTGTCTGTCACCAGCACACAGACATATCTGATGTCTGTCAACTCAAAGAGCAGAATATGTAAACAGGGCTTTAAAAACCATCACGAAGCCACTTTTGGATATTGGGAATGGGGAACCATTTCAGAGGGTGGGACTGCTGCACCCAAACTCATCCAGTAAACCTATTTGTGGAGAAAAATCCTATTCCAAGTGACTCAGCAGAAAAACCCCATCCTATTTCAATAGGAATCTTTTGAACATATATAAACTTCAGTTCTATATAACATTTTATTTTACAAATCTGGTGACTCAAAGCCTGTTGTTGTGAGGCAGATGCTGTGCTAGCAGGGAGATGCCAGGGCATTCCCAGCTGGGGTCTCACAGCCTCTCTTCCTCCTCTTCACTCTTTCATTAGATAGTCAAGGCTTCAGCACTCTGAGGTCAAAGTTACCCAGTTGTCTGAGCAGGCTCTATGAAGAAACCCTTCCAAGTTCCAGAACTCTTGGTTTCTGTGCCATTTGGAGTTCTATATTTGATCAAAGGAAAACTAAAATCTTTTTCACTTATGAGGTCAGAGCTCCACAAATTTTTTTTTCCTTTGTTCTGTAGCAAAAGCTCCTCAAACTATAGAAATAAAAATTAACTGTGAGTGGGTTAAAGCATAAAATTGAAAATAACTTGGGAAAAGTTATCTTAATTGTATGTTGAACTCTTCTAGGGGAGCAGTAAGCCCAGGGTTTGCTGCTGCAGTTTCCAAGAAATAAGACAACTGTACGAAAAGTAAAAGCAAAACATCTGAAAGTTGTGATGGATTCCTGGAATTATGAAATAAAGTTTTGTCCTTCAGTCACGATGCAACAGCCAGCTACTAACAACATTTTCATAAAACATATTTTGGTTCACAAATAACTTACTGTTTCTGGGATTTTTTTTTACAAAGGCAGTACTTGGATTTTGCTTGGATATTTTTTTAATTTCTCTTTTTTGCTGTTCCAAGAAAATAAAATAGACATTATCATGCTCAGATTCAGTCTTCTGGTTACATGGGAATTCTTCCTGTTTACTGCAGCCCGCTAAACTTAGAGTGTCAAACTAAACTTAGGTTGCCAGTCTCCTATCCTGGCTTAGTCCTTTGTTCTGCACTGAATTTTGTAGTGCATTTGAGCACTATTTTCTACACTTTCTCCATAGTTCTCCTTGGATATTCATGAGAATAAACCAGAACAAGGGCATTTGTTACAAAATTTTGCAGTCCAAAAGTATTGTTCCCTTTGCTTATCAGAGGGAAATAGATTAGGAAAGGGTTATTAAAAGTTCAGACTTCAAAAGCAACAGGAGTAGTGTTAAGTAGGATGTGGAGGCTGAACACAGTCAGAGGGAGCACACAGAACTGCAATTGTGTATGTTGAGTAGTCGCAATTAGGAATGGTGAATTTCAGTAATTCACTAATACATTATAAGCCTCAAAAATAACAAACTAAGCAAAAAAGCAAGAACCAAAGGAAAAATACAAAATTCCTCTCCCAGCTCTTTATTTTTGTGGGTCAGTTACGACGGCTTGAAGGCTCTGGTAAGCTTAGCAGTTAAAACAAAGCAGCTTGTACTTGCAAAAAAAAATTTTTCTTCAAGAGGCAAAAACATTTTTCTTACTCCATCTGCAGTAGTTGGATTTGAACAATTTGTTGGGCTGATTTTTTGGGCTGGTAACCTTCTTAAAGCAGTCTAGAAGGCAACCTCCCTGTTTCATCTATAAGCAACTCCAGGAGCATGAAATGAAACTAGGAGTCAATTTTTTAAAGTAAGTGACGCATTTATATGATTCCCAACGGGAAGACTAATACCCACTGGAACTGTTGCTTTAAAAACACAATCAGCATTTTATTTTAACAAAACAAAAAAGACTGAATACCTATTGTGGATGCAAGGAATCTCAGCTGCAAATTTAATAGTTACCATGCAAGAATAGGAAACATCTTGTTGAGGATAATAAACTAGAAAAAACTTTCTAACCTATGAGCTATTTCTGCTCAGTCACCCACACACTTATGGCTTCTTATAAAACTTTCCAACATGAGCATCAAGGCTGCCCTGAACACTTTGTTGAACTGGGGCTAAGTCTAATTTTAATCTCTCTCGTTTTGACAGTATTTTCTTTATGCTTTTGTCAGTTGAACCAGCTTTTATAGGATGTAACCTGCTATCTTAGCCCATATCAACACTGCATTTGCAGTTCCCCGAGGTGCCTTATGAATTAGGTCAATTGATAGAGCTCTTTGTGTGAGCAGCAATTAACATGTTTATTCAACCTGCACCTGAGTCACCCAGTCATAGAATAATTGAGATGAGAAGGGCCCTCTGGAGGTTGCCTACTCCATTCCCTTCAAAGTTAGATCAAGTTCCAAGTCAAATCAGTTTGCTCATGGCATTGTCCAGTTTTGAGTACCTCAAGTATTTTCTTCTCCCTCTTTTGATGGAGAATACCCAAATATTTTCATCTCTTGAATACAGAAGTGTACTTCATTTAGAAAAACCAATCAACCACACAAACAAAAAACCACAACAAAACACTAAGATGATGTTTTGGTGTTGTTGGGTTTTTTTTTCTTTTTCATTTCTTTTTGTTATGTACACTGAAGTAGTCTGGAGTTTTGGTTGTAATCCAGCTCAATGGTGAAAAGCAAATTTGACATTCATTAAGACAGCTTAAAAAAAAAAAGACTTAAAAGCAACTGAAATGGTATGCTCAAAATAAGCACTTTATGCACTCAAGTCCTAGTTTCTTTTCACTTTCACGACATTCAAAACAAATGACTTGCATTTTTTCCTTTTTATTTGATTGCTCCTCTAACAGCAGTTTCACCCAAAATACAGCATGAAACTGAGGTGTTTTGCTCACCCCCAAAGTAAATGACTCTCTTTTCTCATGATCAGCTCACTGCATGATTGTTCCCCTCCCATTTTATGTTCCTATTTAAAAACCTCTCAACAATTAATTTAGACTGTGAATGCGCCCTAGGAAATACAAGACTGGCACAGTACTATGGCTAAGCAGCACAGTAAGTTCAATCTTTTAATTGAGGTAATTTTTAACGTGGGAGAAAACAGAATCACTTCTGTATCATGGGGTCTATGAATCACAACAAAATATATTGATTGCATAGGTTAGTATTGATTTACCACATGAGAGTCTAGAAAACCTTGCAAAAGACCTAAACACAGGATTTTAAAAACAACAACAACAAAATTTGTCAAAATTCTCAGTCGATCAATGACATCATCAGAGTAGTTAATGAATCTCTTTAAAGAAGTCTTAAATCTTCTTCTTCTTTTTGCTTCCTGGAGGTTAGACTGAGCCCTGAAATATGACCCACACAAATGCCAGAATCTTTCCACAGCAATACAGCTCCAAGAGGAATGGGAGTCTGCTGTGCCCTGTAGAGGAGAAGGCAGCACCAGGCCAGCAGGCAGCCCTGAGTAATGAGCAGTAATGGGTGCAGTCACTGTCTAGAAACAGCCTAGGATGCAAGAAACTACCCCAAAGCATTAGTAGCACATGCAGGATAGGATTGCTCTTGGTATTTGCTTCACATGTTCCTCAAAATACCAGGCTGATCCTTCTTTTTACTGTAGGAGAGGGTTTAGACTCTCCTCGTGGTTGCACGATGGTTTACAATTCTACACAACTGGATGTTGAGCAGGGAGTGCCAAGTACATCATTCAAGTTTAGAGCCTGCTCACATCACTGTGGATTTACCATTTTCCTTGATTACAAAGACTCACAGAAGTACATTATGCTAAGAAATTTTGAATATCAAATTTCCTGGTCTTGTGCAATTTGAGGTACTTGCCAAGTCCTCTGTGAGAGCATTTATACCCAAAGGACCATGACAACATGTCATGGGTTAATTGGCTGGCATGACCGCGCCCTGGAGAGGCAGGCACATTGTTCACTAAGGCTTTCAGAACCCTCTAGCCTAGATGACCATCTTCAGGCTGAAGACTTTCTCATTTTATCAGTGTCTTCTGCTGAGTCAGTGCTTTTAACTTCTGAGACTTATTTGGTATATGTGCCTGAACTCCTAAAGTCTAACCTAGTGTCAGAGGAGAACAGTCTAAACACTGCTCAGTTCCCATGTTCTTAACTGTATTCATGTTCATCTCTCTGCTAAATGCAGACAATTCATCCAATCTCTGAAATGTCATCAATGTTCCAATTTCTGTATCTTTAATACAGAATTAAGTACTTGCTAATTTTTAAGACTAAACCTCATAAAGTGCAACTAAGAAATATCGTGTAAGAGAGAAGTCAGTTCTCTTATATATGCACAAGAAATAAGTAATACCCAGACCAGCTGAACCAGAATAATGAATGTTTCAATGCCTGTTTAATTTGCTAAGTTAAAAAAAAAGATATTTCAGAGATCAGATCAGTTCAGCTTAAAGATGTAATATAATGAGTTTCTCTAGAGTTAATTAATGAGACCAGAAGAAATTCCCAAGAGCTTCTTTGAGATGCCACTTGCACTGAGAAGAAAAAATACATGCTGAGGAACTGTACTTCTATGCTGAGTTCCAGCTCTACACAGCAATATGCAGAGAATTGCCTAGTTAGCAGATCCTCAAGTCTTTTCTAAAAGGTGCACCTGAAGGACAAACCTGTAAGAGGACCAGCAGACACAAGCTGAATAACCTGCAGAAGATCAATTTCCCACAATTGTTAAAGGACAGGACATGGCTGCAGCTAAAAGAACAATTTGGATGTGCAGTAGCCAGTTACCTTTATTGTCACTGAGAATGGAGCCAAAGGCACTGATCACCACATCGGCCTTCAGACGGACAACCTGATCCTCATCTTCCTTCCAGTTTCCATCGCTGTCCTGTTCAGTTCGGACAAATTCCATGGCAACAATTTGTCCACCTTTCAGAACAACTTTCCGAGGAGAGAGGAAAGGCAGGAATTCACACTTCTCTTCCTTTGCAAGTTCCATCTGTAGAGTAGAAGCAATAAAATACATAACTTGAACATGCTGCATTTTCATGGGGAAAAACCCCAAACCAACCAGCCAGAAAATATTTTTTGACTCGAGATGTAACCATGGATGCTTCTATAGCAGAAATCAGCTGTGTCCAGTATGCAGACAGTCATCTTACTGTCAGCTTCAGAGCCTCTCATGCCATCAAGCAGTGGCAGTAGGTAAATTTTCAAAGTAAATATTTCTCCAATATATTTTCTTATTTTTTCATTACTTTGAATATGTTTAACTTCTTTGAGGGCAAAAGATTTCTCTTCTATGTCTTTTCTTCTCTGTCTTTCTTTGTCTTTCTTTCTGTGTCTTTTCTCTTCTGTGTCTTTTAAGAAGTGGCTTCATATTAACTTAGTCCATGCCCTGATTCGTGTTTACTATGACTTTAAGATTCTATTAAATGCTGATTACCATGTATAAGCAACAGTTTTCTGAGTGATAATCCAGACTTAAGATCTTCTGAATCTCTGTTGTGGTAAAACTGCTTAAGTCAATCGTCTTCAGAATTTGACTGTCTCTATTTACACAACTTTTTTGAATATGTATATCTCACCTGACATGATTCTATCATGGCCATTACTAAGTGAAGCTACTTTTATTTTACTGTTTTCAAGGCCCACTGCATGATTTACCCAGGCTTCTATGAAATATTTTGGTTCAGATTATATCAATAATCTGAGTAGCACATGAGTCTGTGCAATGGCTTGAGTAATCTCATTGTGCTAGAACTCCTGACTGAAGTGCAACAGAAGGAAATCATGCACCAAGAAACCCTCCATTACTTTCTTTGCAGCTCCATACCCCTTCTGCAAGACCTAAGGTTCCCACCTTCTCGAAAGATACCATAAATGATCATAAACCTCATTATAAAGGTGCATTAGATGGTGTGCTATTTTCAAGTATATAAAAGTGTAACGTACCAAATAAATGAAAACAGAAGAACACCACCAAAATAAGAAAAAATATCCTGCAAAAAACCTCCTCCAGTACATATAAACTGAGGAAGCAGAATAATTTAAAAATGTGCAGATGACCTGATAAATGCCAAAGTGCAAAGCCAAACTAAAAACCGAATTGAATGCTGAAATATGTGATGAATAACATTGCTTCACTGTCATTGGCAGTGATTCAAAGCCAAAATCAGTGTAAGTAATTTTCTTACCAGAAAGAAAGGAAAGGAACAAAAGAAAGCCTCACAAGGCAATGTCAGAATCACTGAGATTCCTTAAACAACAGCCTGAAGGTATCATTCTAGGATCAACCATGATCTCAAGAGCCACCTACAATACTCTAATGGCTGTTTGATTCCAAGATTGAAAATTTTAGTTCATTTCCTAACTTACAAGAAATTCTATCTCCTGCTTGCAAATACATCTCTCTGACTTGTCAGGAAACAGATACAACAGTGGAAAATGATTTAAGTAGAGAGCATACAGAGTGAGCCTCAGCTCTTTAATAAACATCCATACATTTTAAGAGCATTTTTAGAAACAAAACCTTTAGAGACGTCTGTTAAGTACCTACAGCACACTTTGAGGCCACACACAAATAACTAAGATGCCTCCACAGAAATGCTGCTGTTCAATTTTACCTCTTCTGGGACAGCCCTGATATGAGTGAATCCCTTCCTGAAGACCACGAACACCCGACGAGCTCCGCAGCGCAGAGCAGATGTTGCACAGTCAAAAGCAGTGTCTCCTGCCCCGAGTACAATCACTGTTCCATGGACTGATGGCAGTGGAGAGTGACAGCCACACATCCCTGAAAGATAAAAGGAAAACCCCATCTTCAAGTAGAGAAACCATTTCTGCATGACAGCTCAAAAGGTACTTGTACTCAAAGCAGTGTAAAATTGCATCTTACAGTTTCCAAGCATGGAGTGTCACTATCAAATTATTCTGCTCCACTGAAAGACAGTTTTATTCCTCCTTTTAAGATATGCTCATATACATAATTTCATAGTCAGTACTCTAAGCAGCTGCATCTTACTATTGAGAAAGAATTCAAATGACAACATGTTTGTAGGGTTGTGGGTCCTGTCAGCTTGACACTAGAATTTTGAGATCTTTTTATTAAAAAGTAAGTTTCTCTCTCATCAGCTTCATTATCCTTCCAGCTAAAAAAGCCCCCAAATCAGAACAAAACAGCAACAACAAAAAGATCACCAGTTGTTGATAGTTATAGTTTTGTGTAATAGAATACCAACATCAGTCCCCTCAGATTTCTATAAAGCACTGACATTGTACTGGTTATGACATGATTCTCTGAGGCTATTCATCAGCTGAACATGAAGAAAAAGAATATTGTTACAGTAATTCCTAATTTTTCCACTGGAAGAAAATGTTTAACCTACAGTAGTTTTCTACAAATCATTTGTAAAAAGTTACATGGAGAAAATGACAACATTATGTGTTTATCACCTACAGCTTGTATTTGATGACTCAATTAAACATGAAATAGTAAAGTAAAACTGAGCTGTGTCTGTTCCCTGGATGAGACTGCACTTTATCACATGTTTATGTACAACTAACTGTTGATTAGGCAAATGGTTGTAACTTGAAAAATAAGGACATATTAGTCTAAAGCTATATTCTCACCAAGTCCAGGACAGTTCCAGTCATGAGGCACTAAGCTGGCCATATACCTACTGTACTTTAACTCAAGGATCCTACTATAGCAGATTTTCATACGTAATTGTGGAACACAAGTGTCATTGAAGTGAAAAATCCTTCTCATTTAGACATATAAGCAGAGTGAGAAACAACATCCTAATACACTTATTCTCTCTGCATTTGAAAAATGCTTAATGTATAACAAATGCTGTAATTTTCCACCCCCATGTATGTGGCGTCATGTTTACTATTTATTTAATAGAATTCTTAGCCTAAAATTATCACTAAACTTTTCTCATTTATTTTTAGTGAACTTAATACTTCATAAAAACTGAGCTGTGGAAAAAGCAGAAGTGAAGCAGGGGGCTGGCAGCTCAGAGTGCCATTAGAGTATGAGTCTAGAAGGGATCAGTGAGAGCAGCCAGCTTTGCTCTTGAGGACACACTCCTAAGGCAAATTCACTGCTATGTATTTGTGAGGGGAAACCCTTTTGGAGGAAAGTATGTTAACAAGTGTCATTCAGAATTAATAAGCAGGCAGAATATGTATTTTACCATGAATAAGTCTATTATGTCTATTATTTAGATAACTGTCACAGTGAAAAAGGAGGATAGAGTAGGATGTAGTACGTGTACATTTTATTCTAAAACTCCATGCCTTAGAGAGCAAAAGGTGGCTATAGCTACAGACAGATACTAGGAAAATTAAGTAAAAGACCATGTTAATTAACAGACAACACCAAAGAGCTATCTATTACTGTCAATCAGAAAAGGTTAGTTCTTCCAAGTTCATCCTTCTACTCATTGTAAACTTAACACCAACATATTATCACATATGCTAGCAAACCAAGAGGGCTACTTTGCAGTACTTTGAAATATATGGATCACAGTCTACAGATCCTCATGCAGGCAGGTGACTCACAGTGCACAAGAAGAAAACCCAAACAGTCTTCAAGAAGAAAACCCAAAAGTTCACCCTTTTCTCCCAAATCATTTAAGATTACTTTGACCTTAAGAAAGCAGAAATAAGCATTTGATGAAAACAGCAGAGAGATAGCACAGAAGGGCTGCAAAATTCAACTTCTGAAATATTTTGCATTAAATGGGGTAATAAACTTAACTTTTATAAGCAGAATAATCTGCCACTAAAGATATATACCTCAAAAGTGTTTAGGAAAAGTCTAATAAATAAGCAGGCAATCCTATAAGATGCTAAGAGAAATTTCTGAATGCTGAAATGAAAATGTTTGTAGATTAAGTCATATGTAAAATACCACATTCTGTCCTAAGTAAAAAGAAAAACAATAATTTCTTTTTTGTCTGGGGAATCTAGACCATGAAGAAATGTGGCATAGAAATCACATATATGGGGCTTATGATTTCATATTCAGGGACACTGAATCTATACTCCTCAGGGAGCAAATGCAGCTATCTCTTGCTCAAAGAAAGATGTGAAACAGTAAAACAAGACTGCATTTGGTGCCTATGAACTGAGCACTTTCTTATTAACTCCTGTCATACTCCTCTTGTCCTCAGTCTTAGACTGTAAGTTCATTGGGTAAGGAACTAGTGCTGATTTAAATGTGTCTGTAAAACCTGCAGCCATATACTATTTTTATCAAGATACTTTATACGAAGGAGAAGCTAATGTGATCTTATGCCTATAGTTATAACTCAGAATAACAAATATAACTTATTAGGGGCAATTGTTTGCCATTAATTTAGATTTGCATGTATGATTATTCAGTTTATAATCTCTGGGACTAACTTTCCTGACCATGCTCCTGAGGTTGCCACTCACCAAGAGAAAACCCTGTCCCAGACATATTCAGTGGAAGATACTTTGTAAGTGGATGTGCTTCTTTGTAAGCCAGACAATATTAGAATAGAATAGAATAGAATAGAATAGAATAGAATAGAATATTAACTACTAATATAATAATAACTACTAATATAATAATAACTACTAATATAATAATAACTGCTAATGACTTATTGAATGTGATTACTAGAAGAATACAGTACCACACACCTGGTTTACTTGCCATTGCTACCAAAGGTAAGAAGTCTTTAGATGTGTAGAATCCTTGATTCATTTTCAGTCCTTGGAAAATACTGTCTCTGTTTGGTTCTGGCAAACCTGAAATAGATATTTTATGGCACATCAGAATTACACAGGAAATTTTAGCAACCAAACATACAATTTTGAATTTCACACGTGTTCTCAAAACCATTGTCAATACAAGCACTTTTAAAACAAACCCTTAGATGTTTCCAAAAGCATATTGCAAATGATCCCATTTGTAGTCTGCAGCTTATGTAACTGGTGATTGTTTAACAGCACAGGCACTGAAAATCAGGTTCCTCAACAATGTGTGGACTCATACAACTCACAACAAAACAAATGCAGGGGAAGGGATCGGAGAGAACAGGGTGCAAAAAAAGCAGATAACACAAACGAGGCAGTAACAAACAGCTCAGCTCATGAGGGAAGGAGGACACAAGGCAGTGCTGTAGGTCTGACCTGTATGCCATCATTTTTTTGCCATTCTTGATTATGTTCTCAAAACCTTGAAGTCCTGATTGGCTGACATTTATTCCTAGTTATTAAAAACACACTTTCAGACAGAATCCGTAGGATACAGACAAGGATTTACTTCACAACTATTAATAGCAACAAATACCTTTCAGTTGAAAGAAAGCAGCAAAAAGCATCTTCCAATTACCAATGAACATCATCTCATTTTGGTGTGAATGGCTGGACAGCACAAAAAGCCAGCCCAGCCAACACACCAGTGAAACCGTTCTATCCATGCAAATGCAATCAGGGCATTTTCAACAGTCTCAACTTTCATATTTACATCCAAAACCCCATAATATTATCAAAAGTCTGCTAATTAATAATTGCATACTGAAATGGAGTAAATGTCAACATTTTTTTCTGAGCACTGAGGAATCCTCAGAGCAAGCAGGAAGAACTGGAGCACACAACACTACCTGTGCTCCCTCCATTCTCAGCCGTGGGTGGCAGCAGACTGATATTACTCCTCTTTGAGATATACTGGTCTGGAAAACCCTAATAACACCTAATAACCCTAATTTTAGCACCTACAATAATGCAGAATTACACACTGAGGAGCACGTTTCCAAATAGGGAAGGCTTGGGATCTTTTTGTATTAATTAAGCAACAAAATTCTGTCTCATTACAGCATATGGCCAGAACTACATAATGAGAAAGCTTAGTACTTTGTCATGAGTTACCTATATGAAGAAAGTTTTTCAAACCTCTAGAACTTTGAACAAAGTTACTACAATACTAGAAAAATAAAATACATTTTTTAGATTTATTAGTTTCAGTGAAGCAAAACAAAATATATTCTCAGTGAATTCAAAGCGCTTACAAGCCAAAAAGCAAATTAAAAAATCCTGAAATTTGATCTCCATTTATAAAGAAAACTCATGACTCAGTTGCTGAACACCCAGCTTTGAAACCAACACTGATCTGTAGTTGGATATTGAGAAAAATAAGGTTAAAAAATACTAGCACATCCTGAACCTCAAGACCTTTGAATGCTGTACTTTCTGGGTAGACTGGAATTTCAGCTAATGAATAATGAATAATGGTTATCTTAAGAGGCTGCCAGAAATACTTAGTACTATTGAAAGTACAATATGTAAAATGCATTAAAGAAACTATTTTTAAAAGGGCATAGATTTTCCTCTATGTCTATATTGCAAAATCATCTATGGCAAGTAGAGTACCTCAGAGAAAGCTCTCAGTGACTGCCTGCAGGCAGAGGACAGAGTAATGCAACCATTTCTATGGAGATATCCATAAACCAACTCAGAGGCCTCAGTTTACTCTTGGGAGAAACACTCTTGTCATTAGTGGGATGTGCAGTCTGCATTAAAGATAATTTCCTTTCCACCTAATACGTATCTCCATTCAAACCCAAAGAAAAACCCTCAAATATTTTTCCCAGTTATTTTTTTTGCTGCTTTTATCATCTCCTAATGAAAACTATCTGGTCTCTAACAGCATCAGTACTTTAGCTCCCAGAGGCTGAATAAAGAGTATAATAAAGGAAGTGTTGCAATGTTCTTTGTCTAGGTTCATCACTGGTTTGGTATCACTGAAATCAAAGGAGTTGGATTAAGAATGCATTGGGTTCAGTAATGTCTATCCTGGCTGATATGACCAAACAACTTCCAAAGAGGTAATCAATATACGTGGCATTATCTGCTATTTATTTTACTATTTTCATTTTGCTGAAAACTCCCTGAAAAACAGTTTTGTGATATTTGCATTTGAGAGAAATGGAGGAGATTTCTTCTTTTATACTTATAAACACTTAGCACAGATTGAAGCTCTTTGCTAAGCACCTGCTGAAAGTTGTATTGTACTGGATTCTGATGCATTTCCTCTTGCTGTTCAGTATTTGCTATTGTAATGACTGCATTTACTTTTGTTAAAATAGAGAGATTTAGTTCTTCTTTGAGCCACAAGGCAAGCTAAGAGGCAGACTAAGGCAGACAGAGAAAGAGATCAAGAACAGATAAGATTCACTTTAGAGACACCATTTCATAATAAACATCCACCCCACAGAAGTGTGCTTTACAGAAAGATCAAATATTGATAAATAGCCAACAGCCTCCTGGGAGAGAGAATATTTAATGAAAAAAATAGCTGTAGAGGAAAAATGCAGTTTTGAGCAAATAGTTTTAGAGAAGAAATAAAAATTTTGAAAAACACAGTCACCTATGAAAGACACAATTTAGGTCAAAATAATGAACCAAGAGAAATACTCTTTGAAGATAAATCAGAGAGATGCTTTAGAAAAAGGGAATTCACACACTATAGTATAAAATAGCCAAGAGCCACCCAAGAAAAAATCCTTGGGAAAATACAAGGTCTTTTCCCTAGCTTTTAGGCTGAAGCTGAGTAAGTCAGTTCTCTGCTCTCCAAATCCACTTGAAAGCCATCTAAAAAGATTTTTTAATTTATTATTCAGTATTTCGTCTTTTGAAACAATCCATCACTATCCCACATCTCCCGTCTTTAAATAATCTGTATCAAAGCACAGAGATAACGATTATTTCCTTCCCCTGCACCGAAGAACAATCCTTTTGAAGGGCAAGCAAGAGGAGCAGCTTGGAAAGGCAGCTCCCCTGGAGGTGTTTGGACAGCCTCTGCACACCCCCAAGCAAGCAGAGCTTGTGCTGAGCCCCTCATCTTCTGCAGCCACAGCCCTGGGCATCCTGCAGCCTCAGCTCCTTTGCTTGCTGATGCCAGGGAACGAGCTTCTGAAGCAACTGATACCCAAACCACGCAATGAAGCCTCATGGGCTGTGGAAAACTGCATTTACTAAGAATAGAGAAAGTAGAAACATCGTGAAAATAACAGCTTGCATGACAGATCTAGTTCAGCTTTGCAAAATCTGACCTAGACAGTCCCAATCTGGGTCAGGTGCTGCACAGAAAGCAATTCGTTTTGATTCCTGACCCTCTGGTTTGCTGGGCTCTGCCTTCCATCTCCAGATGCTCCAGCTGTCTCTCAGCAGGCATTACTACTCTGCTTCATTCCTTCATTTGAACCCCACAACTCCTTCTCCAGTGTGCAATTCCTCAGCACCAAAGTCTCTCCCATGTATGACACACCACATACTTTCCAAAGTCCTTAACCACTATAATCGGGGCTTTGGAAAACACAGAGTTTTAACTTCTTATTTTTATATCCTCTATATATACATATAAATATATATGTGCACATATGTATTAGCAAAAGCATCATCTGCCTCCTATTAAGATCTTGTACTCTCTGTTTTCACAACACTGGTGCATATCAATTTTCTTCACGCACAGTCTCAAGTCCATTGTTTCCTTTTAAAGAAAATTCAGATACAATTCCCTCGTCCAGTTGAGATATGAAGTGCTAAATGACTGGAGTAAATATGTCAGATGTACAAGGCAATGTAGCAGAGTGATGCATAGACACTGTAAGGGGTTGGCGTGCAGGGCAGGGCACCAAGTCCACTCAGCTGCTGCACCAAATAAATCCAGGCATGTCAACACATCCATCAGCTAAGTCTGCTCCTACTGTAACTATGAGCCTGATCTGGAAAGGGAAACTCAAGCAAGGACAGGCACTGCATATCTGTCTCCTGTTTTGATCAAATTCCCCCTCCCCAGCAACAGCTATGCTTCTGAGCCTGAACTTACTGTTTGGATTACTTAAACCTGACACAGTTGGGCAAATCTGCAGTTTCAAATGAACTTCTCAAGGGATCTGAATAACTGACACACAAAATAAGCTCTTGTCCTTGATAAGGGTCAAAGGTAGCTTTCACTGGAAGGTGACTAAAAACACCTCTCCAGACAAAAAATAAATTTAAAAAAATCTCATTTTCCACACATCAAACACTGAAGAGGTTTGTTGCCTTCATTTTTAATTGTGACGCCGAATTTTGGTGGTGAATGCAATCTGCATTTGAAAATACTAAGAGCTACTTCTTAAAAGTGAAGACATTTACTTTGTACAATTTTTATATTGAATCTTTCAAATTTGTTTTGAAATGGCATTGCATTCATAAATTCATCCAAATCCAATCAGAAAGAAACAAAATGTGATTGACTGGCTATGCAAATTTGTTTTTCTAACTTTTAAAACAAGGAAGCCAAACATCAAAACCCCATTCACCAATTTATGGATTATTTTTTTAATTTCTCTTGCTTTACACATCTGGAGCTAGAAAGTTAGAGGGGAAGGACATCTTTTCACCTTTTTACCATCTCCACACTTCTGTCTCAGAGTTAAACCAGATTTTTAAAACCACATTTACAAGCAAAACTTCTTTTGTTCTTCACAGCCTCCATTAGAGGAAATCCTAGGATTGGGTGGCAAGTTTTTAACTGCCAGATGTTACTGAGAATGAGCAGAAAAATCTATGAACCCCATACAAAACTGGAGAGAAGAAACATGGGATTGATTTTCTGCATATCTGCTCTGGTGACAATGCAAATCTTCTGAAAAATACCTGAGAGGCCAAGCCGAGACCAGCTGAACCCCAGCCTGGTACTCAGCACAAGAAACTCGAGCACAGCCTGGCAAGGAAGCAGCACAGATTCTGCAGCAGCACTTCTGCACCTCTGGCCAGGAGAAGGCTGTGCCCCTTCCTGTGTCCTGGGGAAAGGAGCCATGGAAGGCTGAAGGCCAGAGACTGATGGGAATTTTATATTATTATTTTATATATTTATTTTCTGATAGGTTATTTCTGTTAACAAAGTTTGTTTATATTTTTTGTTTTAACTTTCTGAAAAGGATACGCTAAAGTAGATACAGAGCTAAGTTAATTTCCCTCTGAAGGTAACTTCTAAATCTTTTTTCTTTTGTCTTCTAAATCTTTTCTTCATTTGTCTTCTGAAAGGGTCCATTTGAATTAACAGAAAAGCAGCATTTTGTCCCATGTCCCTGCCTTTTTACACACTGAATGTAAAACTCCAACTTGCTCTTTGTGTGCCCATACAAAAACATTTGAGATGTAGCACATCTGATGACATTTCACACTTGCCCAGAGACTTGCAGCTACAGGTACCATATGGTTAGACTGTGACTACAAAGGTATATGGCACACTGTACAATCCAAGCACATATGCACTACTTTAATATTACTGAATGCTCTGATCTTCTCGAATTTCTTGATCTTCTTCTGATCTCTTTTTGGGCTGGGGAACTGGAGATCAAAATCTATATATTTAAAGCAGTCTTATTTAATGTCACACAATCCATGATATGCATAAATTGGACCATGAGTTTTAAATATGTTATTTTCTTGAGTGATAACACTGAAACTGTTAACTTTCATAACTGTCAAATTTATAGTTTTACCTAGACATGATAGAAACAACTTGAATACAGTGGGATATTTGTTTCAAAAGCCACATTCACTCATGCATACCACTAACATTGCTGTCCATACATCAATAGTGCACAAATTAGAAATGAACTAAACTGAAATGCATGATCCAAATACAGTGGTTAGGCTGTGCCCCAGAGCTGATTATACTAAACACACCACTACAACTCATGCTATGGCATGCACCATGCACGGAACAGACAACCTGGTATCTAGAGAGTAACTTTCTCTGCCTTTTCAAAGGTTTGATACTGGGCATCTAGTCTTTCAGAAAAGTTGCAAATACTCTGCAAGTGTTCAGCTTTTCTCAAGGTCAGTCCATTAGTGATTAGCACTTCAATAAATACTTTTGAGGCTTGTATTTGTAAAGAATCTCTCTCATTTTGCTGGAGATTGTTTTTTTATGGGGACAGCTTTGTTACTTCCTGTTGTGACGTTCAATAGAGTATGTTTTCTAGGTGGTTGATTTTTTTTTGTTTGATATGTATGTTGATGGAGATAAGTGTTTTAATTACTTTTTTAATGTCTATGCTTTTGTATTTTCTCCCTCTCTCCCTTTATTTCCTGCTGTTGAGATTACTGCCTCATCTCCACAGCAGGTGGCTCCTTCAAATTTGTTTTCTCTGTAAGCCTGGTAGATTAGTTTTGCAATATAACTGCTCCCTTTCTGTAGTTTTTATTAATGATTTATTTTCTTTGGAAGAGGTATGCTTGCAAGGTTTTTAGGAGTTATTCCCTAACGATGGCTCAAGGTCTCGTTCACAGAAAATTAAAAGTAAAGGGGGGAAAAGTAAAAGAACTACACTAGGGCTAGCCTTCTCTTACCCTGAAGTTAGAATGAGCAGTGTGTACAGCATATGTGAAAACACCCTTCACACCTACCAGCATGAGCCATACACAATTGCTGCAGGGCATTCTAAATTGAACAGCTACATCCATACCATGGCTTCTAAAAACATCTGAATAAGCAGCTGAACCTGGAAGCAACGCAGTCTGTAGGTCTCACACCTTACTTTGTTACTAAATTAGACACAGAGGCAAGTATCTGAACTCCTGCAAATGGTAACGAAAGAGTAGGAATGAGGGAGTGAGATTATTTAGAACTAAATTTGTTCCTATAATTCAATTTCTCGTTGAGTACCAATTCTCCGAGCCCAGTTTAGAAGTAGCCAAAATTCACATGAGCTAGACATCAGAAAGTGCATATGGGAACGACAGGCAGAGCTCAGAAGGAATCCCTGTGAGCGATGGAAATTGGGATTATCACAACACAATCAGTGTTGTCTGCCTGAGCCTGGAATACAAAACACTGCAGCCTTGTGGTCTGCCCTCCCCACATTTAGTGATCCCATGATCAGATCAGGCCGACAGCTAATGCTGGCCACAGTGTCCAAAGGTGAATCATAAGTCATTAGCCCCATCAGATACAGACTCCACCCCCCATTTGATTTTATTGCAATTAGCCTAGAAATTAGGCTTAAGTCTTAATTACTCAAGTCTTACTCAAGTCTTTAGTGTACCCTCTACAGCCTACTTCTAGTCTTAATTGTTGTTTTAAATTTTATTATGGTCATCTTATGGGACCTGTGCTTTGAATTTTCATGGGGCAACCCTCAAGTATGACTAAAATACTGTATTTTAATGAAAAACATCAGTGTTTCAAGATGATAAAACAAGGATCTAGAGAAGCTGTGTAATAATCTTTTAAATCTCAATATCTGGCTATTCATTTAAACACCATGAAGATTTTGAACTCAACATTTTGAGCCCTTATCCTCTAAAAGTACTCTTTTAAAATGCATACCTCAGAACTGAAGCATACTAAGTGTTTTTAAAACATAATTCTTTAAAGGACACATTAGGAGAAGTGATACTAGGTTGTACAAACATATACAGATTTCTAAATTAAGAATCAGATGGTAATTCTAGCCTTTCTTCTGTGTTTGGAAACTGATACTTAATGTTCCCCATATTTGAGATAATCGAGTTGGGGATGTCAGGAAGTTAGCTGGTAACTCTGGTGAATGAACTTGCTGAAATGTGAAGATCACTCTGAAGCAAACCTTATCACAGAGGAGGATGAATGCAGATGTCTGCCTACCTTCCCTCTGGTTCTGTTCTGCCTGGTGTTGTTTATTGCAGGATTTAAAGCACTGAAACAGTTTGCTATGAATCTTGATTTGTAGAACATAAGAGTTCTGTAAATTGTAATACAGAGTAACTGAAGAAACATCTGCTGTAAAAAATAAAGTGGAATATTGCTGCAAACCTTTCTTAAGTCATCTTGGCAACATTTATTATACTGGCGACAAATTTGAAAAGGTCACTAGCGAAAATGCATTTAGCAGTCTGAGTCCAATCCATCTCTACCAGAAGAATGTATCATTCCACCCAGGAGCAGAGCTTGCTCCAGTCTGCTTACAATAGAGCTAAACTGGATTTTAGTCCTGACTGGAATTTGGTCACTTCCCACCACAGAGTTGAGCTGTCATTTTTCAGGAGCATTTTTGAACCAAGAAGGCTGAAGTTCCAGGTCTGACATGCTAATGTTGTAATTTCCTTTCCCTCTTCCTTCTAAAGTTTGTTCCTAGCAGTAAACAGCCAAAGGAAAGATGGGGGTGTTTCCTCCAGACACCAGCCAGATAATAATTGCCAGTGTGACACCACTCTAGAGGAACAGAAATTGGTCCTTGTGCTTATTCGTGACCAGTAAACAGTGCTGAGAGGCCCCAAAGCAAGATCACCTCCTAGGGACTGCCCATCAGCAACCTGAAGGACACAAAAAAATATAACACCTCAGAAACCATATGTCACAGTAAAGTGACTGCTATCCAGCACAGAAAATCCAAATATGTGGAAGTGAAAGCAAAATAAAGTGGATTGTGAGACTGGGAGTAGCAGACTCCTGAAAAGAAAGCAGAAAATACTACCCATACCTGTTTGCAACACAAACAATATTTTTCCCCAAGCAGACTCATTATAATTTAACTGTCTAATATGCTCTGTTTATAAGCCACCATGCTGATATATTGAAATAATCTAAGCAAATGAAAATTTATAAAGGGAAAATCAAATGTTAGCATAGAAAAGATCTCTTCATTTAATTTTTCATTTCAAAGCACGGGAAAAAAAATCTTGAAAAGCTGGATCAATAGAGGCTACTTACAATAAATACACAGGGAATGGATAAAATGAGAGCAAAACTGATGATAAACATTTACAAAGAAAAAACCACACTTAGTTGGCATCATGAAGAAACATAAATACTAAGCCTCTATACTATCACAAAGCAACAGCTGAAAAAAACCCCATCAAAAGCAGCAAATTCATCCTGCAGAAATACATGAGGAGTAATTAAGTCATTAATATTCTGGAATAACACCTTTGTTAGACCTCAGGCACTGTACAGCAAGGAAGTTGCAATGAGGTATATTGAGACAGCATCAACATGTAGCACCTAAAATCAACCTGCGTTTTTGATACATTAGGAATGTAATAGCCAATATGTGGTAACTGTGTTGCAATTCTAAACACTGATTTTTATCATATTTTTCCTAAATTTGATGGAAAAAAGCAGTAAATAATCACAGCTGTCTTAAACCCACACCTACCCTCTGCTGCACATGACTTCCATAGCTCCCATTCTGTTTCAATACAGCGACTGTGAAACAATAGGCTGAGTCAATCACAGCTTTGTACCCTGTATAACTGCATCTATATGAAACATTTGCAAAAATTTACTCCTTCAGGAAGAAAATCCCACATGCTAAGTAGTATTTGCAAAACACAGGACTTTCTGGTCATTCCTATTTTTAAAACATTACAAGGATTCATCTCTCTTTTATTTTCATATATACAAGTCACCAATGTAATTCAGCAAGGTCTTCCAAAGGCTAATGAGCAATTAGCGCTCTATGTGAAATTTCAATATAGGAAACAAATTTTTTTTTCCCAGTTCTTTGGTAATGTATTATATTGTCTCATCTTGAATCTTAGCGTATTTATATACTGCTTTTGTCCTCATGAAACAACAGGAAGATACCATACAATATATTCAGTAATTATCACTGTATCATTCACCTACACTGTATTTTTAAATCACTTCAGGTAAGCCATCTCTACATATATTTTAAAATTATTTAAAATTATTTTTAAATGATGCCTCAAGGAAAGACTTCTAAACATTATTCATTATCCTGCAGCACAGATCTACAACTGAAAACCTATCATCAGTGCATTCTGATGAAAAAGTAATTATTAAATATTTTTTTCCCTTTTTCTACAGCACAATATTTGACCTATGACAAAAAAAAAACCCAAACCATCCTATCAAATTTCCATTTATTATTTTTACCTGAAGGGCTTTGCCAGCTCACACAAACATAAATCTTCATTTGTCAGGTTTAAACTGTACCTGTCCCAGATGCTATGAGAGTTCATAGCTCTTGTCCCTTAAAAATTACCAAATAGCATCATGCAACATAACCTCCCTGCAGCGTCCCCTGACCCTTGCAATCAATAACATTCATAACCTGTGTGTGCACAGTTAAGGAGTACAGGAGCCATGCACCATCCCAGTTAACCACATTGAGCTGTGATACTCAAATCTGCTCCCTTGTGTCTGCTGTGATCAATTCTAATCTCTGCACCAAAAATAAAAGAACGCAGCCCCTTGTTTCCAAATCCATCTGAAACGGATGTTATAGATTTGTAGGTCTGCACAGGAGCTGTGGATTTAATACAACCAGCAGTTCAAGGAAAGAACACATCTAAGCTATCATTCATTCTCATTACCCTCAGTGTATTTTGGATCTTCAGAAGCAATGAGAAGCACAGGGAAATGCACATGTACTGACTTAAGGCAAGCTGAATTTGTTAAAATAACATCAAGTAATTGTTATTTGCTAGAGCATTATCCCTTACTGCCAGGTAAGGTGGAGGTCAGCCTCTCCGTTATGATTACTTTGCTTAAAGGTTTAGTAATAGGCTGCCAATATTCATTTCTTCTGGAAATGTGTCACATACAGTAAATTAAACAGAAAATCCCTAGAAATAATAAAGCCTAGCTCTGCTCAGTTAAAAAGAAACAACTGTTATGGAAAGAAAGAATAAATCACGTATCGGATGGTTTTTGTTCTCTCACCTCCAAACTAATTTTATTTAAAAGCTGGCAAATTTGCCAGCCAATTAGCCTAATTAGACAACGGCATCTGAATGTAGAACAGGAAGAGAGCAACTTTAGAAACCTACTCCAGTAGAAAAAGTGCTTTTTGAATCTGTCACACTACCAGAATTCATGTTTCCAGAGTTCTCGTAACTGCATATTTATAGACTTGGATATATTGGCTCCTCATCAGCAGCTCCAGTGCCATGAATCATCTATCAAAACATTTGAGAAGATTTTCTTACTCATTTCTTTAAAGCAACATACTGAAGAGACACTTTCAACATGATTATGCTCCAGTGTTCACTATGAATTATGAAAAAAGCACAGAGAGTTTTGTAATTGCAGGTGAATAATAAGTATGTGTCATCAGAGGCATTATCTTCTCAGATTGTCACACACTGTCAGTACAGAATACCCTGCAACGAATATGACATTTCTTGTAACATGCTGGAGGGTCAATGAGCATTCTCACTCAGGTCATTTAACCCCTACATATAAATGTCCTTATCATTAAGCACATATTTATCTGCCTTTCCTTTTAAAAGCAGCTGTAGCAGGGAGTTTCATGTAAACATCCTGTTAAACTGATACTCTCCTTCACAGGTAGATCAGCTCAGAAACATTACAGCTACTGCACAGCTACCCCTTCATACTTTTCCATACTGCAAATAACTAAGCAAGTTCATGCTTTGACCAAATCCTGTTCTGAGTAAGGGTAAATGACAGAAAGAACTCATGAATTGTCTGAATTCCTTTCTCAAGAACAGTATTTCATATAAAATTTTACTTAAAGACAGAGTGTCTTTATTAAGTAATTATATCGTTTTCACCAAGTGCCTGTGTTTTCCTTGGGCAGATCTCATACTGATGACAGGGCACTAAATCTGAGACCTTGGGTCAAAAATTCAACACAGTTGAACCTCAGATGCTGTAAGGCTACTATCTACAAAAAAACTAGTGAGGGAAATGGTGATGCACATCTCCAAATGCCTCCTCGATGACCAGCAGTCAGGAATATGAAGGGAAACATGGTCACTGAAGATCATGGGTCAGGTACTTGGCTTGTGGGGGCAGATACCTGCACAGGGATGCACAGAAGCTTCCTCTTCCTCTTAAACTTTTTTCTCTTGGTGAGGAAGTATAACATTCAAAATGGGAAATTTATACTTATCTTAAGCCAAAAATTTTTGCGATAAAGCATCAGTGAGGTAGGACTGTATGTTCCTTTTCAGTCCATTCAGAAGAAACATCTATGACAAAGAGACGTCAGAAAGTTAAAATGAGACTTGTCAAATTACCTGCAATGATGGTGCAAATACTGCCAAGGGGGCACATGTTTCCTCTATAAAAGCATCCAACCCATGCTGAAGTCAACCAAGGCACACAAATCTACCTGGGAGTGAGCATGAATCCCTGATGTCTGCTTGGTGCACATTTTTGTATTTGCAGTACTACAATAGGAAGATTCTATCCGAACAGAGTTTCAAATGGTAACAAAAACAAGATCAATAAATAGAAAATCAAGTTACACAGTCCCAATAGGTCCCTCTAACAAGGATTTATCTCTGAAATGTTCATGCTTGTCTAATGCTGCTGTTTTTAATCCTTTCACACCAGTGGGTCCTACATGCTTGCATTAGTGCTAATGTAAAACAAATGAACATTTTATACAAGGATATCCACTCTCCCCAAGTAAAGTGGTTAATACCAAAGCAAGCTTTAAGAATGTAAATTATTTTCCCCATGTGGCTGAAAAACTATGAGTTATTAATTTAAAAATTATTAGCATATAAAATCATTATTATCTCTGCAGTTAATGTACAGTTCACTGACAACCTTTTGGACCATTACAATTAAGAAAGGCAGCATCTTTAATGAAGTTACAAAACACATTGTTTATTAAATAGCAAATTGTATCTTTAATTACTTTAAATATTATAATCCGATGAAAAATTATTTCATAAACCTCAAGACAAATTATGTTGGAGATGGAGGATGCATTTTGTTCCTCTATGAATCCTAAACAGCACTTTCAGTTTGCTTACAGGTTTCTCTTGTATGTAAAATCTGCTCTTGAAATTGTTACCAAGTGCCTAAATCCAATGGCACTAGCATAAATCTAAGATGTGGCCTGTGCTATTCTTTCTTTTAAAAACAGATTTAATTTCTTGTCAAATGTGGAATTTTGCAGTTCTAGTAAATGCAGCTTTTCTATTAATCCATCGGAAGAAAACTGAAAATAGATTTCTGTGAGAGTCACAAAAACAGGCTCATTGAAACACAGACTATTTGGAGATCTATGGAATTATATGGATTTGCTGTTGTGTTTTGAACTAAAAGGTAACTTTTGTTCAAAACTGTCCAAGGCTTCGAGGATATGCTATAATGCCAACATACAAGCACAGACTAAGCTAATTTTAAATATTCCTTTTTTAAAAACACAAATTAATCTCTGCACACTGTACCTTTTGCTCTCTGTCCCTAATTAGAATTACCTACTTGATATTCTCACCACTATCTGAAATGGCTGAGAGCTGAATGATTAAAGAAAAAGTTTAGTTGTTCACAGCATTAGGCCCTTCACTGTGCTTTGGATCCAGCACAGAACAGCATCAGTATTAAAATGCATTGATTTCTAGATCACTAAGACAAAATTAATACATTCAGCTTCAATTATGTCAACATCAACTTGTCACTGAATATTTTGACAGTTTGAAAACCCTCAATTAGCTATTGAACTTTCCTGGGCTAATCAATAAATAGGGAAAGCAGATATTATATCCAATTTCTTTATGCTAAAAAATTGCTACACTCTATCTATGTCTCCTTACCAGAAATATTGTCCATGCAAAGCACAAAGGAGAAACAACTCATCAGTGTAATATTACAATAGTAAACCCGAATTTTTAAAAAGCAGCAAACTTTGTTTAAAAGCCTCTAGCAGTAGTGAAAAAAAAATATTTAATTACATAATTATACCCAATTATAAAATACAACTGCAGATAACATGTCGTTTAGAGTTGAAATGAAAACAAGCAGAAGATTAAAAGATAATAAACTTGCTTACTTTCACATTAGTGCAAAATTTTTAGAACAGAAAGTAATCTAGAAACATAATTGGAAGTTTTCTGTGACTACCCAGAAGAAAATCCTAGAAAGGATTTGTAAGCAAGTTGGGTAATGAAAGCCAGATACGTTTGTGAAAGCACTCACAATAAAATCAAGATTTGAAAAAGGTTTCCCTGCAGAAATATGACACTAACTGTAACACAGCCACAGGTGATACTGCCCAAACTGAGTACAAGCACTTCAAACAAAGCCCTTCCTAGGTGTGCACCTAAATACTCTGATTGATTTGGGCCAAAGTACCTTCGGGACCCATCCCTTGTCTGCCAAAAGATCTGTGTGTCTGTACATTACTGACGAGGAGGAAAAGAACCCCAGGAGTGCCAGGAGACTTTCAGAGCAAGAATTCTTGTGTATTTAGAGATGTTCAAAACTGGATATGGTCCTAGGCAACCTGCTCCAGCTGACCCTGCTTTGAGCTAGGGGGCTACCAGAGCATCGCCAAAGGTCCCTTCCAATTATTTTACGATTCTATGAAATATGCCCTGGTTGGGGTCCTAAGCCATGGAAGGATTTCTGAGTTTTTCATCTGGGATTTAAAAAGTCCACTACTATAGTTAGGTAAAAGAAAAGTATTCCCTATCAGGGCATAGGTACCAGACACTCACAGAACACAGAAATTCAAGAGTTTGTGCGTTTCTATCACTTACAGAGCTCTCTGAGACAGGAATCAGACTCCTTCCCCCACCCACACCACAAAGAAACAAAGCTCAGACACGTAAAACTAGAAAACACAGATCTCACACAAGGGTCAAGAGCTAATTTCTGAAATGTCTTCTCTCCAAAACCACCTTCCATCCCTCTAATTAGTACCACACATACTTTTTTGCCGAAAGCTCATCTTGCTACTCCCAGTCCCTTTCTGAGTAAATGATGGAATTGGGCTTGCCTTATTCAACAAAATGACTCAATAATCTTGTAAAACCAGAGTGTAGGTTAAGGACAACAACTTTAAATCAAATACTGAATACAATTTTCCTCCATTCACAAATTATTTCAGTTGTTAGCATTTAAAAACAACTCCTCAAATATCACTATCTACAGTTGTGGATGTTTGCAACATGTAACAGTAATTCTATTTCTCATGTCACTTTATAACAGGTTACAGCTGATACTGATCAATGCTGGAGCTTCCTTAAAGTCCATGCAAAAATTCCACCACATAGATGGAAAACTTGATTTGTACATCCACTGCCCTGATAAAATTACCTTTCACAAATACAGCATAAACAAATCATTTATATGGAACAAGCTTTTTACACAGATATTTTAAATTATAAATTAGTTTTGCTTTACATATAAGATTAGACATAGAATGACTTTAATTAAACTTAGCAACAACAGTTGTGTGAGAAGAGGGGGACTCAAATAAACAGAATCATCTGCTAAAACAAAGTCTACCTGTGATTCTGCATTCTTTACTTCTGATTATAGTATACACACAAATAGAAAACAAGTATTCACTTATGCATTCAAATGCAAATTCAAATCTGCATGTTGAAGGTATAGCCTGTGGGATGAAAGTTCATTAACCCTGCACTGACAATCATGCCACCAAGCACATGCACAGATACACCTCCATATCTTTAAGTAAACATCTTTCCAAAACCTCACGCTCTCCAATTTTTGGAGGGAGGGATTATGATTATAGTAACTCTTGAGCCTGAAATCAAATGCTGACCAGACACACATTTATATATCAGACAACCTTTGGGTTTTTTTGGTTTTTTTTCCTATGCTGATCTCTATCACCAACTTAAAAGAAAAAAGCCATTTTCAGAGACTGGTAGCTCAGGGAAAAAAAATAAATTAAGCTACATTTCTGAATATCTGAATAAAAAACTGTTGAAAGAGCCAGAATTGAAACAGTTTCTAAATGCAGTCTTTGCCAGATAAAAAAGATATTATTACTGAGGAACCATAGGGGAGGACACTTCACTACTAACTTATTTATTCATTTACACGGATAGTTTAGAACACTGGGCTGAAACCAAAATTCCTAATTGCATAAAGTTTACAGAATGGGAGAACATTTATTAATAAAAGGTAAATCATACAACCAACTAAACACCTGGGAAGAAATTAACAGAACTACACATCCAGCAAATGAAGCCATGAGAAAGATGCCATAAACGGAATGCTGTTGTGATATTGAAGAAAAAAGGAAGAAAATATAATATTTAAAATTTCTGAAGCCCTGTAATTAAATGTATAGCAGATGTAATGCTGAATTTCTGACCATACAGCAGACCCATAAAATTTATAAAATGTAGGTATTGATATTATAGCAACACCTTCCTATTTTCACTGCATGTAAAAATGCAAATCAGATAGGCAGACAGCAAGCCATACTCTACGCTTGGCTGCCTGAGTTATTTTGATACCAAGAGTAACAAATAGCACTTACTGTTTGTAGCACTTTCTATTTGCAAGGTGCTACACAAACAGTCAATCCTCAAAATATCCAGGAACCAGATAAGAGATCAACATTTATCCTGCATTTTACAGATGTGCAAAGAAATGGAAGCGATTTGCTGAGGACCATGCAATAGGAGCAAGGCTGTGATGGCTCTTGGGCAATTCACAGCACAGGGTTTTAAAAGGCTTGAAGAGTAGATCTGCAAGCTGGAACTTTTAATAGTGTGAGAAGCATGCAGGCTGCTTCCTGCCTCCAACCATGTTAGTGCCTGAACACTTATCCTGCTTGCAACTGGAGCACCCCAGACCACTCCACACAGGAGACACCCAAGGTGCCGAGAGAAGGGAGCAGAGTCCTTGAAAGGCCACTGTGCATGGTCTTGGAAAGGCCTCGTGGACTGGGAGAGCTCCTCAATTACCAGAGACAGCAATTCAGCCCCCAGCATCTACTATTATAAAATGCTTATTTTTGCAACTGTTTTCCCTTCCTTGCTTTGAGGAGATGGATTACATCCACAGACTGTGTCACATCAGAGCTATTCTGCCAGCTGCCTGTACAGGCTTGACACAGGTAGAAAGACTCCCACATTATCAGTGGGCAGCCACTACCTTTGTCTTTGGGAAAAACACGTGATTGCTAATAACAAAAAAAACAAGGAATAATATGCTGTCAAAGGGATATTCAGAGAGCAAATCAAAATTCACACTTAATTAAAAGTCTCCCTGTTTCCACCGACTCCACACAGAGTAGTAAGAGCTCAGCTGCAGAAGCCAAGCGGGAGGTGACTCTTTAATGAAGTGCACATTTGAATGAGATGGTCATTTGGTGTCAGCACAGACAATGGCAACCTTCCTTCAGGATTACTACTTCCCACTATTTGACTTTTTTTGGACATGTCTAATTATATAGCTTCTCTTCTTACCTGTCACCTAGCAACCTTAGCTAGATTTAATTATGTTTTTTTTAAAAAAAAATCCCATAATATATTCACTGACATAACAATATGCTTATTCTTTGAGATTAATAAAAAACATAATCAAAGCTGGTGTAAAAATCCTCAGAATATACACATTTCTCTATATTTTAATTTACTACAGCTGACCAGTCATGAGAGGTTTTCATATAAATATTTTTTAAAAAATAACTTTTAGATCTTACTTATTTGGTATATATGACAATAATTTATGAAGGACAGAAAGGATCAAAACTGAGTAAAACACGTATTCCATTCAGCTGTTCTTCTTCTTTAAAGAGAAAGCTGACATCTAAGTTATCTAAGGAAGTAAACTATTGAAAATGTGGCCAGAACAACTATACGAGCTCCTGTTTTATTTTAATCCTTCCCATTTTTACAATCCTTATGGACAATCTCATGTCTTTCCACTTTTATTTTCCCAATTTGTCTTTTTTTCCCCAGTTTATGTACTCTATTTTTTCTTTCTTTTTATTTCCTTAATATTTTTCAGTTCCATTTCATTACAGAAATTCTTGTCTCCCATTTTTCTACTATTGTCTTCTCTCCCATTTATCTACTACTTTTTTTTTTCTTAACTGTCCCTCATTTTGTTCAGGGTTTTCCCCTTCAGCCTTTCCTTCCCAGGCACACACCACGTGTTGTCTCTGGAGCAGCTGAAAGCAACAAGACTCAAACACAGCTTGCCTAAGGGCCCAGGGATTTGTCAGCTACAAGATGCTTTAGAGAAAATGTTCTCTTACAACTTAGTTATTGCCTCAAAAATGTCAGGAGAATTTAAAGCATGTTTTGTTAGTTCCTTAAAATACAGATAATGTATATTTAAAAAAAACCAAACCAACAAAAGCCCCCAAACACTAACTAACAACACAAAAATCCAAATACACACAACCCTTCCCATTTTCTAGCCAAGTAGTAAGTAGAATGGAGAAGTAATACTTTGCATTTGATTATTTCAAACTGTTCCAATCTGTAGATTACTGCAAGGCATCAGAGGGGCTGTGGGACTGCCTTGCTCAAGGAGTTATGATGTTGTAACAGCTTCATACGGCAGCATCTGTCCTTGACTGTGATAGTGAAGACAGCGTGGAGAGTATTCTCCACCATACCAGGGATGAATACCCCTGACAGTAGTGAAAAATACCATATATGGTACACGTCCCATTGGCCTAAATTCTACATTAAAAAGTTACAGAGCAAATTTTATAATTTTTCTTCTCCATAAAGTCCTTTAAGCAGTTTTTTCTTGATATCGCTTTTCTCCAATATTACAGTTGTGTACTGCAAGCATTTACTCTCACACTGAAATCCATGCCTGGTCAGCTGACACTGTTGGAGTAAACCCCACATGTGCTCCCCGTACAGAAGGCAAGTTTGCCTTCAAGGAAACCTTGCTCATGCTTCAGTCATTCAGACACGACAGAGCAGGGCATGCGTAGTCACTCCAGACACTGCATCAGAGCTGTGGAGACACTGCCACAAATGCCAGTGGAATTAATTACATTCTGTTAAGTGAAGTTTGTGCACGAGCTTTTGTGAGAACAAGGCTTAATGTTGTTTTTAACATAAAAACACTTTACAGAACTCCTCCCACACTTCTTAAAACTGCATCCCTAATTATGGAGTGTGGAGCTCTACTATAAGTGATTGATGTTGTTTTGCGTGTTGTTATGGAAACAAACCAAGTAGGAGTTTCTGATTTGCGTATAGAATTTTGAGTCAGATTTTACAGTAAATAACTAAGCTTTCCAGTGTATAAGCAACAACACCATATGGCCATTAATCTCCACTGAAAGACTATGTCCTCATTTGCCACTACTCGTTAAAACTAAGGACTTTCGAGGAAGAGGGGAAAAATCAATGGACCTGCTCCGTCTTGTCACTGGCCAGTGAACAACAAAATGTGGTTGTCTCAATTAGGGACAGTTTATAGGTGTGAACATTTGACAAATTCATTCAAAACAGTCACAAGAAAGCAGTTTTTAAACTCAAATTTGAATTGACAAATTCTGTAGCTCACAGGATGCCTGCCTGGGGATGTTACAGCTACACACAGGAACTTATGGAGTGGAAGTGCCAAATGAAGGTAAAGTTTCAATTAATGACATAGCTAAGTTAAAAGTTATTAATTTCTGGTACTGAACATGTGGGATGTGGGTACCTTCCAAACAGAAAAAGACCAGCGTTCCTCAAAGAGCTTACTATGCAATAAACAGAGGTTTGCAAAAAAAGATTGCAAGTGTAAAAGCGAAAGCCACAAGAAGAATGAAAACGTCACAGGGGTATGGCTTAGTGTGGTGGTGCATGTTTTAAGTCCATGTTTTAAGGTTCTGTGTTAAAGTTATGTATGATTTTATATTGTTAAAGTTCTCTGTACCCCAGTTATTCCCCAATGGTTTGTTCCATACACCCCTCTGCGTTTTCCCGCCCTTCAGTTAGTCTCTCCCACCCGTCAAAGCTGTTCACTCCCCCTTTCCCCTCAGAGCTCCCTGTC
>VZSR01000245.1:1657518-1698863 GCA_013398615.1 Brachypodius melanocephalos | reverse complement strand
CTTGTGGTCCCCTCAAAGAGTCTCCTCTTTCATTCCTGTCTGTTGTCACTGGATACAGAGAGCGAGTCCAAGGACTCACAGGGAAGGCGAGGTCTGTCAGCAGACTGAGCTGTACCTCCAGTGCCGTTGGTGCTGCTGGGGCTGGCCAGGCCGTCGGGGTTAAGGCACACCGCCACAGCTTAGTAAGAAAAACAATGTTAATTTTGTGGAAGTTAAATGACCTAGATAGACCAGATGATGACTCCTGTCATAATCAGTTTCCATTTGTGCATACAGAGATGAACTTCTGCTCTGCCTATCTGAACCCAGCCCTGCGCTGTGGCTGTCCTTTCTCCTGGCACCTGACAGTAGGACCGACCAATTCCTTTCCTTTCCATCTGTAGACTATTGCAATTCCCCAAGAACCCTCTCTTTCATGACTGACTACTAGAGCTCTTACTTTGCACACTCCTGGACCCACTCCCTCATTTGGGTCCAATGCATGTTCACCCCACTAATCTGCCACTCTAATATTGCATTTGTTCCTTATTGAAAAGTCAGTTACTGCACCCCCACAGGGCACCAAAACTTCCCTCACATCTCTGGAAGCAGCAGGAGGAGAATGGAAACTGCCCCAGCCCTGCTTCACAACCTCCTTATTCTGGCTTTTGATTCTACCACTGATCCAAATTTTTGTTGCTCATATTTTTGCTCTGAGGGAAGTGCAATGTCACTCCGGTTAGGGTGACAAGCTTCCTCACCCCTGTGAGGTGGTGACCAAAAGTCACTTCTGCCTGGGAAAACACTAATAATGAGTCTCTTTTGACATTAGATATTTATGCTGCCCTAGTGCCCTTTGCTGCATCCCTGGGTGATTTCTAACCAGGCCTTAATGTGATCCCATTAGTTATCCCCCAGCTTTGGGGACATCTAATATCCACTCTGTCTGACTGGGTACAGCTCTGGATATAACCCCTACAGGCCTCTGCTGCCTACTCTTCTGTCTTACTGCTAATCCAAACATCAGGCTGGAATCTAGCTGAAGGACGTGACTTAAATGCCCTTCTTAGTGCACAGAACCACAGTTTGCCCCTGATCTGAATAAGCAGTGTGGTGTCTTTACACGGAAGCATTCAACAGGACCAGGCAAAATTATCAGCAGTCTTTTGTTTAGGCTTGTTTGCCCGACCCATGTGTTACAACCTTTGGGCCAAGTTTGTCTCTTTATATCAGAATGGAAAGCAATGCCATTAAGATGGCACAGAAAGTGAATCATAAAGACTTGTGAAATTAGAGAGGCAGGTAATAATATTATAGGCTGCTTCCTAAGTGATGAAATTGCAGTTATTTTTGACAATAAAAATCCATTGAAATTAGGATTTGAAATACATATAAATGTAGTCATCGGGCTGTGCTTCTACAATCTCAGCTGAGTACTCAATTCTCATCCAAAAGTGAAACCAGGATTGAATAACCAGCAGGCAATGCTACTCTTCTATAGTAAAAATAACTAATACAGACGGAATGAAATAAAAAGAGCTAGCAATGCATTTCCCCCCCAGCATATCAAGCAGGTTTTCATATGGAAGCAGTGGTCATCAATCACTACCTCATTACCAACCTGTCATCTGGGTTTAGGCTAAATGTATTCTGGCTTGCTGCCATACTAAATGTTCAATGAAACATCCTTAAGGCTCTCTACAAGTTCAGCTGAAGTCACACATGCTATACATCAAAAAGGAACATTAGCGTTATCATAGCTTAATAAATAGTGCCATTCTGGCAATGTAATCCTATGTTCTAGAGCTATCTTCCATTCCCAGTATTATACTGCTTAAGTAAACAATCTTACTGTCTTGTGTGAAGTTTATTTAGTGATAAATGCATGTAAAGATAATTAGTCATACTGTTATACATACACTTCCATCCCAGCTGAAGAACATGGGCAAAAATAGCACAGGATTTTAAAAGCACACAGTGGCATAATGAACTTTATCTTGCAGCATTAGTTTATAATTCTTGCACATGGTGGTTTATTCAGGTTTCACTGCACTGGGAAACAATGACAGCTGGAGGACCCCACATCAGTGTCTTTTCAAAGTAACAGTGGCTTGAGTACAGGACTTTTGCATACCCCTAGGATGAAATACAGCCACTAAGATGACTGCAAAATGTATTTCAACATCTGTGAATACTACTAACTTTGTGAATAACACCTGACTTAAGGAGGGATTCTTACATTTAGTCGCTCATTTCCATGCACATTTGAAGCACTAAGTCCTGAATCTGTTTTAAAATTTAAAAATGCCAATAAAATATACATAGAGATTCTACAGTGAGAGAAGCTTCAAGAATTACCATAAAAGAGAGGATTAACCGTATGTTTAACTCTATGACGCTTTTGTTACTGTTCTATTGGTGTAATAGGAGATGGTGCTACTCCCTTCAGATTTCATAGGATTATTTTTGTTAGAAATGGTTCTTCTTTGTCACCGTTGATAATAAATGTTTATTTGGATGAGATGCACATAATTAAATGGATTCGAACATTTCAGTAGATAGTGGAATGTCAGTAGCTGATTGTTATTTAAATTGAAATTAGATTATTAACCATTATTTAAGATAATTTCCAAATAATACAATACTTAAAGCTTTTTTTTAATTTTTAAAATGAGAACAGAACTATCTTCCAAAGGAAACAGTTATTCTAATTTTATAGATACCCTATCACTTAGTAGTTAGACATTGGAAATATCACAATTCATTATTTCAGTATCTGAGTGACTTAGACATGATTGCATTTCTGTTTGTTGGTAAACACAGGCTTGATGCTTCTATTATGGCACAGCACAAATCTTTTGTAGGTGAAAAATGATGGCCAAATTTTTATCTGTAAGAAATTTATGACCCTGAGATTAACTCAGATGCTCAGAGCATGATGGTAATAACACCAAGTTTTTGGGTTCGAGCCCTTTATGGGTCATTCACATGAGAGTTGGACCTTGTGGGTCCCTTCCACCTCAGCGTATTCTGTGATCTAGAAATATTTATGTTTTGTTAAACTTCACCAAGTTAGATAAGAGTCTCTTCAAAACAAAACAAAGAAAGTTCTCAGAAAGGCTTTACATACTTGGGTGACCAAATAGCCGCTATTTACATTTTCTTATTGCTTGTCTCCTTACATTCAAAGTTTGAGCTCTTGGCTGAATGAAGTCTCTTGCAGAAAGAAATTTGCAGTTAGAAGAGATAGAGTGACCATTCTGTACAGGAAGCATAAGGTACTTGGTGGTGGTCTTTGTACTAATCACTGGGGTAAAGTTCCTGCCCATTTTCTTTCTGTAGTAGCTGCTGCATAAAAAAGCTTGGTGTTAATTACCATTAAAAAAAAATTCCTTCCCGAAGTAGATAGAATCTGAAGAAATCACCCCTAATTGTTACAATCTACAACTTCTTTGTGCACAGCTTCTTCTGGAAATCCCAACAAAACTAAGTAATGAAAGTTCTGAAATCTTAGCACTTCTTAAATTGTAGGGACATAAGAGTCTTAATACAACCCTACACTGACAAGTTGGTTTCTTATTTTTCAGATGCAAATATGGGCCTTTGCAAGTGCTGAATGTGCCCTTTATTGTATTGAGGCATAGAAAATAGACGTCGTAGGTCAGTCACTCCTGTAGACCTGCCAAGAATGGAATATATTTAATGGAATATATTTAATGGAATATATTTAATTGGAGGGTGAATAATGCTAGACACAAGTGTGGCGTTCAATGTTCATTCAGAATGATGTAGAATATGCAAAAAAAAATGTTTACTTAAAGGAGAGTTGAGTGAATTGCTGCTGTGGCAGGAGATGGTAGTAGTTTTTTACATTTTTATCTTTAAATTTTCACTTGGTTAAGAACAAAAATATGAATCATGCACAGCACAATACACTGGAAGGAAGCAGTGTGGTGTAATGGTCTGCTGGGGGTGAGACTTTTGGGCTCTGGCTATTGGCATCCTGACTGAGTTCATTCTTCTCTAAAATCATGTTGGGAAATTGAAATGTAGCACTAAAAGGACTGTGAAAGTGCTCAGTACTGTAAAATGCTGTGGAGAAGCCATACTGTTCTTGCTGGCAAATGTTCAGGCTGTTTCTTGAAGCTACAGAAATCTTCATTCCTAAGCACTTGCAGTTATGTGGTTTACCCAATTCCATTTCTATTCCAGCATTTTGAAAAGGATGTGTAACAATCGATAGAGCAGATGAAATAATGCAGATTTTATTTGGCATTATTGGCATGAATCCAGCAATACATCAATGATCACAAGGAAGTCGCAATTTTTTATCAGATAACTTCTTAGTCACATTGAAACATTTTCTTTAGATTTTCCCCTGCAGGATTATGCTGGTAAGGATGTATTGTATCCTACATACTGTTTTCTGAGATGAAATTTTAATAATTTATCAGAAATGAAATGTATCTTGCATAGTGCCTATTATATATTTACTTCAACCTTTCAGATGTGAAACGATCTAGACCAGAAATGGTTTGCTTACATGGTTATACTTTACTTAGATGTTGGAAAAAAGCTTTGAAAACAATTTGATTGCATTTGTGTTGCCAATTTCAAGTGCAGCCTGACTTTGTATCCTTTGGTTCTGAAAGAAAAAATGCTTCTGATTGTATAGCACCCCTTCTAAAACTCCATGCAGTAGGATCTGCCATGCAGTGGGTATTTCTAATAAGCATGCAGTAGTAGAAGGGTCAGGGACTAACCCGCGAATAAAAGTCAAAACTCAAAATGAGGTGCCTTTGCTGTTTAGCACTGGGCAGTGATAGATACTGATAATGTTTGATTAATGAGCAGCAGACTTGCACTGGGTGAAAACATCTGTAAGAAATGATTTATTATTTCAAAGGTATTGGAAGCTTACTGTATCTTGCAGATTCAACTGTGTGCGCCTGAATAAAATAAATGAGATGCAACATGTGAAAAATGAAAACACATTACTTGTAAAGGATATGTCACAAGCAGGGTATTTTTGTTCAAGTACACTTTGTCACTTTGGGGATTTCTAATGTTGGTCTGAATACAAATCATTTAACTGCCTCATAAAATCAACCTAGTTGGAATTCTTGCATCTATCATTGAGACAGAAATGAGGGTTAAACTTAATATGCTGGAACATCCCTTAAATTTTTGCATTTGGCATCATACACAGCTGTTCCAATTGTACATGTGAACAGAAAGAATTCTCCTAGCAATATAATAGGAGTGAAAAAATGTATTGACGCAATTTTAACACTGAAATTAGGAAAATTAATTCATTTGTGGTGTCATTAAAAGGCAGTGTCGTTAAAGCTGGTTAAATGACCTGTAAATATATCTATGAACCAATGTCTGATTCTTTTCTCCTTGCTCAAGCTGTGCTTGAAAATGAACAATTATTTTAGAGATTTTACTTTTGTGTACTTGCAATTTAGTCTTGTAGTTGCTGGGTAGTCTTTTAGCCTGCCTTTGGTTTATAAAGTGACTTTATCCAGTGTCTGTGGCTGTCGATCTGGTGTCAGGTCCCTTGGTTCTGCTCAGGGCTGCCACAGAGTTGGGAGCACGGAGAGCTAATGATGCTGCAGATCCACCTCCATCAAACTGCACTGTCTGCTCAGACAAGCTGGAGCGCCCTGACTCCAGGATTAGAGAAAACTGCCTTTTCTCTAGTTTTGGAAATAGGAAAGGTGGGACAGTGGAAATGTAGCCCACTCTCCAAATTTCTCCTCTTATGCTGGGTCACTGACTGTGGAATGTTTCTCTGTAGTGGGTAATGTTTGGAAATTCTGATGCTGTTCTGTAAATCTACACCTATTATGTGTATGTATACACCTTATCCATTTTCTTACTTTTCTGTTCTAATTCAGTAGACAGCTAAAATATTTTTCTTCTTGGGATTCATCACTGATTATTTATATGTGTATTAATCCCAGTAAAAAAATACACATTTTTATGTTGTGCAAGAAAAATATAACCTGATAAAGGTCTTAATAAAGGTGTGCTAATTTATCGTAAAATTGGATGACGAACTGCAATGTCCCTTGAATCTAAATTCACACTGATTTGTGTGTGTAGTTTAATACTGAATGGCAAAAACATACCAAGTTACTTAGGGTAAAAAAATCGTTTATCAGAAGTTTTTTTTAAGATCCTTTTTAGCAGATTTTATTCACAGCATTTGATCTGTTCTTCACCTTGTTTTGATCTTACAGAGTCTGATATAGTGGGAGTTAAAGAGTATAAAAAATCATCTTTATTGTCAATTCTTTTTCATATTATATCTAAAATAGAAAGGAAAGGAAATTAATCTTGTCCTCGGACTGTGCCTCCAGCCAGTTCTTCAGAGTCCTTAAGTAATGTTATAGCTTTGAGTTAGAAGGTTCTCTTGTTCATGGAGAGGTTGGCTCATCCTCTCATCAGGCCCTAGGAGTTACTTTTCTAAGATGTAGTAGACAGTTACAGCTATTATGAAAGTGGAGGGCATCAGGTTTTACTGTCACTGGATTTCATAAAACAGAGCTCCAGCAGTGACAGCTCCCTCTCTTTAATGTGGAAGCCACAAATTGACTACATTAAAGGAGTGACCTTTCAACCTACAAACTGACTGGAGTCAGAGCAGCTTGCCAGCTACGCGGTCTTGGTAGCATCTCTGCAGCAGGTGTTGGCCTAGAGAACATATGGATCAACAGCTGGATACTAAGTCCTCTGAGCACTCAGGATCCTGACCCATTTGTATTTACAGAGGGAGAGGGGAAAAAAAACAAACCCAAATCCAAACCAATCAAACCTAAAGAAGTAGATAACTAGAATTTATAGTGATACTACATGACATTGCAATAATTTAGTCTAGCAGCCAAATTGAAACTTCAGAATTAAAAGCTGTCAAAAGCATTGTTAATGTGATAATTTCTGCACTGAAGAATCTGGATCCAGATTTTTGGTCAAGCAGCTAAGTCTATAAGCAGTGAAGCATGGAAGAGGTCAGATCTACTGCAAGTGTATTTGCAGGCTTCTTTTCTAAAAAGTATGCAGAAAACCAAGCATATTTTCCCCTTCCCCTTGTTGTCCACCAATTTCACAAGAAAATCATAGTACCCCCATGGTTAATACATCTTTTAATGTCCTTTTTTGCTGTTCTATTTAGTGATTACTTGCAGCTTCTGAATTAAACTGGCTCACTGTGTTGCAGATGACCTCTAAAATGCCACTGAATTAAGGCTATGGTTAAGAATGGAACTGTTTAATGCATTCCGATTTTTACACGCATCATGTTTTATTTTTTAAAATATTTTTTTATTTAATATCTTTGTAAAAATAACATAGAGTGAAATCTGTGCAAGCTTTTGATCTATATTATTACACAATATTTATGGCAAGTTTGTATACGTGTAGAAATAGAAAATGGAAAAGGAAAAACTTATCATGGCTTTTCCTTCCAGTTCTGAGCAGGAACCACATAAAATACACTATCACTGCTCTCAGGAGTGCCAGAACTACTACTTCTTGGCATATCACCTTTTCTAAGCACTAAATACAACTATTTGATCATCCCCATTTTGTGGCAGAGACTTTTCTTAAAGGCACAAGATATCTTTAATGGCTGTGGAATATCAAAGCAAAAGCAAGACAACTCAAAGTTGAGAAGACAAGTTCATTCTCCACTTGTAACTCTGGAAATTCATTCTTTACTGCAAAGACTCTTTCATGGTTATTGACAACTCTTAGAAATGTAGTAATACATTACAAGTTTCTACTTGGTGACCACCATTTCAATACAGTGGCAATATTAATATTAAAGATTAATTGGCTGAAATCCACTGATCTTTAAATTCTTATTATTCTTCATTTTTCTTCCTAAGAAACTGATCACCAAAGGTCATTTGAGGGAATACTGAGTTATCACACTAGCTGTTGAATGCATTTTCACTTTTTCTAATGGTTCATATTCAGCTCAGTACATTTTTAGCATGAATTAATGAACAATAGTCCAAGGATTTTGGAAAAAAACAAAAAACAGTGTCAAGGACAACATTTGGAAAACAATCTCCTCTGTTAGATAAACATGTAATTTGTATTAGCATTATCCAAACACTCTAAGTACTTAGTGTGCTATTATTTCTGTGTTTTAGTCTCATAAACAATTTTTATAAATCAATTTACAGTAAATTTAGCATTAACACAGTGAAAACTCTAACAGTAGAAGCAGTCAATCTTAATTACAATATGTATCCCACACCTTATGACATCACTAAGTGTCAAATTTTGAATATGGTTTGATACTATAAAATGCACACAGAAGATTTTGTGACTTTAGGTACAAGGAATGACAAAGCTGATCTCAAATCTATAGAACACACCAACTTATTACATAAACCCATAGAAATATTTGTATGCCTCGTGGCCTTTCATTTTATATTCATAAATATATGCATTTACATAGTTATTTTAAATTTCATACTAAAAGCAACCCTATGAGTGACCTACCTGAAAAGTATAGATTAGAATACTAAAAATACAACTTTTAAATATCATGATCATAGCAAGTGGTTCAAAAGTCTGGATAACCTGCATATATGCAGAGACACACCAGCACAAACATTTACATAGCTTAAAGATTACTTATTATAGTGCTCATGTACAAATTTTTGTCTCAGATATTTATTCCCTTAAAAAATGTCCATGGCATTAAAACTAAAGAAGGGCAGGGGATGTGCCTTCCCATGATGATGGAGCCTACTGTATTGGACAATAAACTTACAAATGCTTCTGCCAGAGGAAAGCCTTTCAATTAATGTGTTGAGCTTGAAGGGAGGAGTGAGGGATTCCCTTGGGCACACACTGCAGGCCATTACAGAAGGCCCTCAGACTGTGAACCCCACCCAGAAACAGAATCACCAGCAAGTGTGCTCCAAGTTCGATGGAGAACCAAGACTGGCCTCCAGCACCGCCAGGGCTTCTCTCCAAAATGAGAAAACTGCCTTTCATTGGATCAAACTGTTCCTTGACCAACAAAAGCCTGACTCCTGAGCAAGGATGGACAGGGAAGCAGATGACTGAGATGCACAAGACAATCACTGAATCAGAGGGAAGCCCTGAGCCCTGTCCATGCCCAGCAGTGCCTTCCAAGGCACCACTCTCATGGAGCAAATCCAATTTTGTCTTAACTCTGTCAATTCAATTCAACAAGGAGATACACCCCTTGTTGAGTGGGCAGTGAAAGGAATATGAATTCAGGAACATTATATTTATGAGACATAAATATGACAGGAAGACTGCTTAAAACTTTATTCATTAACACAAAAAATTGCTTGTCATCTTCTCACCAATAATTGGCACTAAGTAAGTGAGACTGACACTCTTTCTATTTGTGTGTAATCCTTAAAAACAAAAAAATTAAATGCAACAAGCCTAGGTTTTTAACCAATGTTTTATCTTTTGCAAACAAGATGAAGGAAAGTAAGGAATTTCTAAACCTCTTATTTATATTTTTTATTATGGTAGTCTTCCTATAGTATTAGGTAGATCAGTGTTTCAAGAAGTGTCTAATCGCATTCAACATATATGGGACCGCACACATTTTTCCTACAAAAAAAGAGCTCAGCTAAAGTAAATGATATGGATCAACTCACAAACTACACTTTAGAAGGTTGTTCATTCTGTGTCTGAATATTAACGTGGAAGTAAAAAGATGGCAGCATAATTAATATTTGTACATCTAAAAGATAAAAGAAACTGAGTCATGGAGTAAACTCTTGGAGCAAGCAAAGTCTTTCTTTAGATGTAAAGTATTCAAGTGTGTAACATCAAAATTTGGAAATATACCATATAATATCACCATTTTGGTTTTCTCATTTTTACACACCTCAAACATAAAAATTGCTTAAAATATATGCTTAAATAAAAAATAGTGCTAAATAATGTTAGATTACATAATCCACTAAAATATGAAAAGATTAATTACTCTTAAAACAGTAAGAACCAAATTATTTTTTTCATTATATTTAGATTAGCAGTTCTTTAGGCAGACAGTCCAGCACCATGGAGAAGACAGGAGACTGTTTTGTAAAACATATGCAAGAGAGATTGTTATGCTAAGTAGTGTTTTGGAAGGAAAGATAAGTGAGTAAGAGCACAAAAATCTGTGTAATTTACAAGTGAATATCATAAGGATGCCCAAGGGCAGATTATTAGTATTTTTTGAAAATGTCCTAAGACTATTAATAATAAATAATCTGTTTTGTAAATCTTAGCCCTAAAAGCTTTCAACTGCCTAGTGCTTTCGATGTATGTATAGGAATATTCCACCAATATCCAGAGCAGTGCTGAGGACTAAAGAGCTGAAATAACAGCTTACTACAAATGTCAATAGTAGAAAAAAAAAGCCTCAAGCATAAAAATTCTTGGATTGATGTACATGGTTGGTCTCCAGGAAAGACGCTGCATTGGAAATAATAGCAAGTTCAAATTCCTGCTATAGCATGTAAGAACAGGTTCTTTCACAGAGTTCCTTTTTTAATATAAGTATTTGGCTTTTAATAACAATGCTTTTTAGATTAAAGAGTAGCAGAAGATAATAAAAATGAACAAGTTTTTTATTAGAACCAACTGATTTTATAATTCATTTAGAATAAATATCATTCACATGGGACATGAAACAAGAAATGTAGTGTTGAAGAAGGAGGCATTTATTCTCCAAGCTGTGAGCCATGAGCTAAAGCTCTCCAGGAGGCAGATTATAAAGAACTCCTATACTTGACTGCACAGACTTGTGCAGAACTTCTTCCCTGGGAGTTCACTTCAGGCAGTCACAGTTCAATGTGAAGTTTTGATCCTGTTTTGGACAAAGTGCAAACCCATCCATCACTGGCCTTCTCATGGAATCTTTATTTTAAAAACAACGGGTTTAAAATTTAATTTTAATATTAGTCAAGGTGATGTAAGGCAATTATGAAATATTTTGAAATAGCTTTGCCCAGATCTTGCCAATGCTCTTCACCACTCTGTTCTTCAAACTCGTCAAAGTACTCTGACTTCATGACTCATCTCAATTATTTCATTCTCATTATTTCTAATACCAAAGGCTCACAACTTTTTGCAGATACATGAATTTGAATGTCTGTTTGCAACAACAGAATATAATATCAAGAGTTTTCCCTGGTTCTCTAGCCTTTAATATCTTCAACTGTATATGGATACCAATGCTTAAAAGGCCATTGCTGTCACCATTTAAAATCCTTGGTTAAAAGCACTCTGTTTGCAAGATTCTGAAACAGTCATCTCCCTTGTCTACAAGGGGCAATGAAATAAAGTCAGAAACTAAGGCAGGCACACATTTATTTTGAGTATCTAGCTGATCATGTTTCCATTCTTTCCTGCACTACCTTCCAAGGTATTATTTTTCTCCTTATTTGCTGTCTTTTATCCGCCTGTCTTTAGGCTTTGGCTTCCTTGCAGCAAAACCTGTATCGATAAACTGTCAAAATATTTATGAAATTATAAAATAATACAAAAAAAAATACCAAAAAACCTCCAACAACAGAGCTGGTGATCCTAAGAGCTTAAGGCTGCACAATGCCTGTCCTAAAGCTCTTTCACCAAGGTGCACTGCCATTTATTTATATGACTTTCCACATTACCACTGAGACAAACAACTCTTCACCAAGGGGCCTTACAGCCTCCCACAACATTTGGGAACATCACAAACACCAAGAAATACAAATCAGTTCTGAAAAGCAACCAACTAACAGATAAATCGTGGATATGTTTTCAAATAACTCTGCCTCTGAACTCCTCCTTTGAAGAAGGTAATTGAAATCTCAAGTGAAAAGAAAAAGAAAACGCAGAAATACAAGGTAAACCAAAACCAGAGAAGCAGGCAAATAAAAGTCTGTTCACAACCTGAAATGAGAACTATTTTGAACATGACATATTTCCTCCATAAATGTCTGTGCTGGCCATGGGCCTACGGGCCCCATATGCAGATTTCATGTCCTCCAAATTTAGTTTATGAATCAGGAGTACGATGCACAATTTTTTCCTATAGCACAAGCAAAATGAACATCTGTTCACTTTTTGCCATGTAGGTTTATATCTGTGTGGGTGGGTGTGAACAGAGCTCTTGATGTGTAATAGTCCTCCCATCTGCACACCAGGTGGCACTGCATAGTTAATCAGAAGATAATAACAGGCATGAGGAGATTACTTACTTTTTGGGGAAGAGAGAGTAAATCAATCTCAGAGAGTTTTTTTTAAAACAAGGTACATTAATGCTTGCACTTCTAGTTTTTTTTTTTCTTTTTTTTTTTTGTGTGTGTGTGTGTATGTGGAATTTCACTCCAATCAATGACATGATCTGATTATATCATTGTTTGAATGTTATGGTAATTAACTACGAATGACTGCAATTACGACAAAGGTTCTTTCCACAAGGAATGTCATTTATTTTCTTTCTGTTTTAGTGCACAGTTTTAACCCTTGCAAGCAGGATATACTATATAGAATACATCCAAACAACAAACTGCTTAGATTTACTCAGTACTCTCACCTAACCCACCATTTCACAGTATTTAACAGATCTCTGAATACCCATGTACAACAAAACTAACTCCCCAGCAATTTAGCAGCAGAAGATGGAGGAAGAAACAAGCAAGCTTCATTACTCAAGTTAAGTGGAAAGTTAGTGTTTCAAGTTTAAATCTATAAACACTGAAGTTGAAGTGTTTAAGTGATTCTTGGGAATGGGGGATTTAGATTTTTTTAATAGTCTACCAAGTAGAACAATATTTGAGGATATATTTTTATCTGATGCTCATCTAAGGAGAATGTAAATGTTATATAAAACACCTATGTTATGATAAAATATTATAGAATAAGGATAGAGGGTTGTGTAAAAGTCTGCAGAAAATGTTTATGGTGACAGCTTTTCTATGTAGTCATCTGAATGTCATATGAAAAATGTCCTTAAATACTTTAAATACTTAGTTCATTCATTTTTATTCAATTAAGTAGTTCTATAAAGAAACTAGTTTGTATTTTCTCTTTCAAAAAGGATATGAAATGCTTTGTGGAGTCTTAAAAGACAGAATAACAGAATCCTGTTTTCCAAAAAACTTCTAGAAGCATGAGTAATAAAAGCCTGGTATTTCTGCATTTGCTCTGATAGCCATGAGACACACACACACAGCTCTTTTTTATTTTTCAGCGGTAAAAATCATATTCCACTCTGAAAATCCATGAAGAGACACAGTAACATAAAGCGTTCAGACCGCTCTGTTCCCTGTAGGATACCCTTGGCTGCCTTCCTCTGCTGTCTCTGAGGACCATGTGCTCTCTCCTCTAGCCCCTCACCCCTTCATTGATTTCTCCTTTTGCTCTCAGCATGCTTATTCTCTGTTGCCTTGAGTCTCTACGGTGTTTACAGAAGGCAGCAACTGATGCAAGACCTTTTTTTAAAAAAAAAGGCAAAATTTTCAAACTGATTTGTCAGTTCAGTCACAAATCCTTCACAAACTCTTCTTATCAAAAAGCAGAGCTGATTCAAGGTAGAGTACATTGAGTAATCTTTCAAATCAGGACAGGATAGGATTTTTTTTTCTATGCTTCGTTTTAGAAGTTGGTTTTAAAATTCAAATCTGAAAGTGTAATTGGGAGATTTAATTCCTATTAATTAATTTTTGTGAGTAACAAAAACCCAAAGATTTTGTAACAAAAAGAGAATTGGAATTCTAAGATGAAAATTTTAAGAACTAATTCTTCATCTCTGATTCTGAATTCACATTTTTAACTGCCCAATGAAATAAGACTAAGTTTAGAAATTTCACCTACCTAAACAACAATGAAAAAAGGAACTAAAAAATACAGTAGAGACTCCAAGAATAGTGCTCCTCCCATTGTTTAGCTGCTACCTTTTGGTCCTAGAAAAATTATCATGCATGCCATTGTCTATTATTACTCTTGATGGAAGAAACTGAGATTTGTGAACTGCCCCCTAATATTTAGGCTATCTGTAATCTGAAATTGTGACTGCTGGAGTAAAGCAGAATCACAGTGCATCTCCTACATTGCCATTGCCCAGCTGGATCCTTACTGCTTATCCAGGTAACCATGAAAGCTTTTCCTAGGATTTAATCTTTCCTAGTTCAACACAAACCTTCATAACCCCAAATTCCACATCAGTTTCCACAGCCTAGCTGGGAAAGGTAAGATGGAGGTGAGGCGTGACTCTCACCGAGACCCCAGAGGTTGTCAAAGGTTGGTGACACATACTGGCCACCTGCTTGTTTCCAAGTCTAGTAACAAGGTATTTTCTCTACTTTGAAACAGTGACTAAATGTACCAGAGCTGGCTGGAGAACATCCTTCCCCTTAAGATAAACCATGGGAGCCTCAATGCCTCAGTAAGCAAAGAATTGAAGCACAGCACCCTTTGTTACTATTACTCATATCAAATAGGTCTGTTAACCTGTATCCTTTCATAAACTTAGGAATTCTTTACCTCTCACAACAAATAGCTGATTAGAGCACACTTTTAACACTTGTCCGAACAGCCCTCACAAAAAGCCTTTGTTATTAATTTTTCTTCAATATGGTCACTCTCTAGAATGCTCAAACCCCAGTCACCTCTGTTTTACCATCGACAGAATATGCAGTGGAGGGCACTTTCCCTACCACACATATTATTCCCAGAGGCAACAGTTTTTCCCTGATGCATAACTGTGTAAAAAATAGTTTTCAAAGTTCTCTTTGCAACTCCACCTGCCCTCAGGTAGCTGCTTATTTACAAGTGTTCTTCTGTTTCATGAATCGCACATGGACTTTTGTACAATCCCAAATGATAAAATCTTGAATTCCATCTCATTTGCAAGACTAAAGGTGTGCTCTTCAAAAATCACATTGCTGCAAAAAAGTGCTCTCACACTGTATACTCGTCCCATCAGGGATTTAATTTTCTTTTACACGCTCATTTATTTCTTTTTTTCCACTAACACACAAAATTGAAAACTACCACGCTTCTTCTCCATCAAGGTACAAATTCATTCAGAAGCAAATTACAACAAAAAATAAATCTTCTGTTTCACGTAAGTAGCGCCGTAATTATTTTACCCCTATGATTCAGAGTAATGCTCAAATGTGGTATTTCATTGAATATGTTTTTTCAGTAGGCAAAGAACACAGAAAGAAATGCAGTTCAGACTCATTATGGAAAAATGGCTGTTGCTGAGAGCTTAGAAATGCTCTATTGCATTAATATGGTTAACTGCACAAATGTGCAACCCCTCGTCCTCCCCTCTCACTAGCAGTATGCAAAGTCACATGACTGTCCAGTGGCTTACACAGTACTGCAGCAGTGAGATGACAGGCAGACAAGGGGGTACAGAAAGGGCATCACAAATGCAAGGTAGCTTCCAATAACAAAACTTTGTAGGTACACATAATCCTTCATTAGCATTTATACTCTCTGTTTCCTAGCACAATCAATGAACATATGTTTTACAGGAGAATTATGCTTCAGATACCTTCTTCTTGTTTATTAAAATTCTGGCTGTGTCCCTTTACCTAGCATCTGTAGGGCAAAATGTTGTCTGTAGATACATATATAAATACATTTCTAACAAAAAAGATTTTATATTAGAATAGCTTTATTAAGGTCAGAAAATAAACACAGGTACTTAAACCAAACATTCCAATTCTATGTGAAGTGTTCAGTGGTCATTTTTGCTGACACTAAACTGAACTGTTATTCTAAGCTTCTGAGTCAGAAATGCAGAGGAACAATGCTGATGTTAAAAAAAAAGACTGAGAATTTTTTCCTAAGTGCTAGACTCATAGAAAACAAATGCTTATGAATTAATTCCTCATTGGTAAGCTTTCACAATGTGGTTTGAAAGACACAGTTGAAAACAATAAAAAATATAAGTCTCACCTTCATATACAATTACATCAAAATATGATACCTCAGAATTCCTACACATGGAAGTTCTCTAACAATGTGAGGATTTAGGATTACATAAATCACAACACTCTGTGCTATCATTACACAACAGAATAGACCTGCAAAGCTTATTATACTGCATAACCAGATGGTAAACAACAGTTGTCGTTGTACTAAGAATTACATCTCTGTAATCAATAATAGGAAGGAGGAACAGTTGGACAACTTGTTTCCTATTATGTTCACTTAGGCAACGTCTAGATCAATAAAGAGCATTAAGCCTCATACCAACTGTAGACAATGCCTGCTCAACATGCCTCTCATATGGCAGCAACGGGTCCAGCTGTACTTCAAAATAATTGTAAATGGATAACAATTCTAATCTAACATTAAAAAGAAGCAATGATTCAAACAGCAGAGAGGTGCAGGACTTCTATAGTACATGAGAGAAGACAGACCTTTGATGCCAGTTTTAGTGTAAGTGAAAACCAGCTTATTTTGTTAACCCACTCCATAAGTACTTTTCACTACAGCCTATCTGAAGGATGTTACACGTTTTATATGGATGAAAGCAAAAAAGCACCCAAGCATGATATCACTGGCTTACATAGAGACTCAGTAATTGTGTGGGTGTAGTAAGCTGTTCGCGAAAATTGAAAACTAAACTTGTGTATCGCTCTAGGCCAATATGGCAATTAATTACAAGCAAATTTTTAGTTCATTCATTTTTAACTATCTAAACAAACAATAAATCAACCCATTCAGCTACATTCATGTCTTACTTAAAGATCTGTAATATAAATCTGAAAATTTTAATAACTGTCTTAAAGCCACTAGTTTCAGCATCCTGATTTTAATATTTCTTATATTCCATACTTCCATAATTCATCAAACTAAAGCTGTCTCCCATCATGCTATTAACAAAGGTACAAATTCCAGTTTATTCCTAGGCAGTCCTTCAATTTAAGTATTGCAAAACATGGGACCATGAGCTCTTCTTACCTATTCCAATAAAGACTGCTTTATAGCCATCTTCTTTCAGGGTATGGAGTGTCATTCCATCCACTGCAAGGCCTTTCCTAAAAATTATCTGAAACAATTAAAAATTGCTTGGTAAAAACTGCAATTGTAATGAAGTGGCACATTCTGCATGGCAAACCAACAAAAGTTTTCAAAATTATGAATGACAGAAGTTTTGATTTAGACTTGCAATTGTTCAATCTAATTTAGGTTAGAAACAGTGTCCACAGTGCAGTGATTGGTGTTCATTTATTGAAAGAAGTAGCTCAGCGATCAAAACACGTCTATAATCTATACTTGTTTCTGATCAATTACGTTTTGCTTCCAGAAGCAAAAGCTGCATTTTTTTTTTTTTTCAGAGCCATTCTCCACCCCCAATCCTGCTCTGAGCAGCCACTGCACAGGCTGAGCCCCTAGAGGAGCTGGAAGAGCAGGGAATGGTGTTCTCTGCGTGTTCATGGCCGTCCCTGTGCAGAGGTCATGCAACTGCAGATACACACACCTTTTGTTCATCACTCCTAACCCCAAGGCCTTTGAGCACAAAAACTCTGATTGAGCACAAAAACTGTGATTCCTCTTCTGATATTTCATACTTCTTGACATAGGTATGTGTGTTTTTATCTCCACATCTTAGACTCTCTGAACTTGAATGCTTTCCCCCAGGTTTTTTATATCACATGTGATTTTACTTTACAAACTGCAGTGCTGTTGTGTAAGCTCTCTACTTTGTGATCTTAACAGTTTAGCCTTCAAGTCACTGTGTATCTTGTTTGTTATTCAATCTGCTTATATTTCATTTAATATACTTTTCAGGTTGGGAAAAAAGGCAGAGGTAAAATACAATTGACACTACTTAAAACACTGACTGTCTTTGGAGATTTAGTATAAATTTTATCAGAGGTGAAAATGTCACGTACTATAGCAACCCTTAAAACAATACAGACTCCATCCTCACCTGCAACAAAAGACATTCCATAAACTGTCGCTACATTTTTTTTATCCTGTTCTGTACATATGTTATGAAAACCTAACGAAGGAATTTAAATAGCAAAACTATTTCATGTGACGATTCATAGTACTTCTAGGGCCTAGCTCTGTAATCCTTATTCAGCTGACTAATTCTTACTAATTTCAGTGGAATTACTTGAATAAACAGCACTACTGAGCATTTACACAACACAGCACCTTCCGCCACAGATTTGAAATGCTTTAAGTAAACACCAGAAAATATTTCCAGCTTATAGAGGTATAAAGCTAAGGTACTTATTTAACCAGCTTGCCAAAGGGTCAATTGCAAACCAATGGTGGAGCTTTGAAGCAAATTTACATTGAGCTTCTCTGCTGCACTCCAAAACTGCAGAGGACTTGCAGGTCAAGATGAGAGGTTGGCTCCATTCTGGAGACCTCGTCATAACAGAGCCCTGGGAACTGAGGCTGGCAGAGGATTCCCAGGAATCTGTGCCGAACAATTCTGTCTAAAGGTGTCTCAGTGCTCTGTTTAGTACCATCCTTAACTAAATCTCCATTCTGTAAATCTTTTTAAGGCTTGCAAAGGAAACTTAAAGTAGAAAAAAAAGACCTGTAGCACTTTCAACCTTATCTTGCATCTTACCAGCATTTTTATAAAAACTGGACAGGATAATGTTCGCACTCAGGTCTTGTGACAACAGTCTACTACTTTTACAAAAAGAATCAACATGAAAGATTCCAAGAAGAATTTCTTGCTTCACTGAAGGCTTTAGTAATGTGTTAAAAAAAAAGTATCCCTTCTGGTACTCAAAAATTTGATCCAGTGATACATTCTAAGTTTGTAACTTCTACTAAAATGTGCAGCAATTATCAATACCATCTAAACGTTCAGCTCAAGTCCTAAATTAAAATAAATCACTGTTCCCATTATCTATAAACGACACACATTTATTTGACAGAATAATGCTTAACTATTGCTTTCCAAGAAGTTGAATAGACTGTTATTGTTTATAACAGATGATCATGTTAACACTTTAATTTGATGCATTTTTATTATAAAATTAACTTGGATGCAAGACTGTATGATAAACCATTAAGAAAAAAAAACGCAGGGAAAAGAAACAAAAGAAGTATCAAATATGAATGGTTTAAGTAGTTCCAAACTTGCATGAAAAAAAAACTTGATTAAAAAAAATCAAATCATTCCAATAGCTACATTGAACCCCTAAAGCAATTTAGGAATTTGTTTCTTACAGACAATTAATCACATGCAGACATGCCAGATGAGAACTATTGATTGCCCTTTTCCAAACTAGTGGCATTCAGACAGGAGACAGACAAATGCCCTGAGCAAGAGGAAGCATCTTCCTGCCTCTGTCTAGCATAGCTTTTAATCGTTCTTTACTAATGTGCATGACATTTTGCTGTTAATCTTTGGCAGAGTTCTTGTTCTTTTTTTTTTCTTTGAGCTATACATAGGCAGGATATATTTTTCATTACCTTCACTCCAAGATCCTTCATCAGCTTGGCTTCAAAATTCACTACATCATATGGCAAACGGAACTGGGGGATTTCAGACATACTAAAAGAAATAAATATGCTTGTAACTATTAGGAAAAGAGGATTTTTAAATTCATTGTTATTATTATGATTATTAGCTAAAATACTTACATCTTAGTCAATTTTGACATATCTGAATGGAAATGTGCCGAAATGTGACTCTTGACTTTTTTTAATTGTTAGAGTGACAAAAAAGCATTATTCATCCAATGCTAAAAATACAGTCCAGGAAGGCAGTACCTTGAGGCACTGCCCACTCCTTTAGGTGACTATTTAACCTATGTTAATATTTGAGTTCTAAAGGGCTTCAGTTCCATTCCTTTTGTTCACCAGAATACATAGCACTAAATTGAAGATATCCATTGAAAAAAAGACCTCATGGCTACTGAAAGCAATGTGACACAGCAATCTCATCTTATGCTAACCAGTAAGAGAGTATCAATTCCCAGGCAATTTTTAACAAGTGTTACATATGCTATTTTGAGCTATGGTATTTAAAACTGTACCTCCATTTCTACTTCATAATTTTGCAATGATTTTTCAGGCTGGACAAACACTTTATCAGCTGTTGATTTCACGTCTGGTTTTTGACTTAATGTTTATTAACTGGCATTTTTTCCTTTCTGGGGAAGACTAGGAATGACATCTTCAAGTTCCCAGAATCATAGAAAGGGAAAATTGTAGTGCCAGTATAGAATCTCAGTTCATATCTACTGATAGAGATCTAATACATATATATTTATTTCCAGTGAAATGACATCTATATATGCCAGTTCAAAATTCCTACTGTAAATTATGTTGCAGATAAACACAGTGAAGTTATATTTTTGATACTTTTGTTCACTGAAGATAAAAACATAAATATGCAGAAAAGTAAAGGCTTCTCCCCAGATGCTTCTAAGCCTCAAACACTCTAATCTGTTTTCAAATTAATGAATCTGTAATATCCATAACAAAGCACAGGCACAGGAGATTTTACACAGCTTATTTTACATGTTGATATTGACCACACCATCTTTAGCATCTAACTTTGACAGGCCAGAAGAGTTTTATTTCTTTTAAGCTGCATCAACTTTATTTATATTGATAAGAAACTGGTGTTTTTCCTTATTTCTAATACTGCCCTTTTCACACCTTTCTTGAGCAGCGTGCAATGAGAAGTGTTGTAAATACCAGATATAATGAATGTGTCAATACAGCTCTCATAAGTCATGCTAAATAAAGGTGTCTGAGGCAGAAACTAATGTATCAATATGATTCTGCAACAGAGATTCAATAAAGAAATCTAATCAAAAAAAGGCAAGTTCTATTTTCTAGGCCACCTATGTATTTGTTGGAGGCCCATCATTTCCACAACATGCTCCCAGAACAGCACTGGTTGTGTTATATCACTTTCAGAATTCGTAAACACTTTTTTTCACTCTTATTAAACACTTGCTTAGTTTTATGCTGTGAGGTATACCCACATTAACTACGAAAAGAAGCTTTTAATGAAAGTCAACCATATATCAATAATTCTGATGGAATTTCTCTCAGCAGCAGCAGATGGTCTCTGACCCTGCAATGGAGAGACAGAGGGGGAAAAGAAGATGGGGCAGAGATGGAGGAGGGATGCAGTGGATGCAAAGTGTCCCCCAAATTCATGTGGACCTCAAATTTGACCCAAGTCAGAGGTGCTTGGTGTTTCTCAGTGACCTCAAATTACTGTTGCTCAAGGGACAACTCTTTGGCCTACTGAGAGTACATAATTTTGGTACATTGTAAAGCAGTGGCATAGATGGGAGCAGAAGCAGTAAAGTTTGTTCATGGTCTCTAAGCAAGAGCATGGCATGCTCATGCCTACTCTACCATAAAGCATAAATTTTACACAACTGGTGAAATGTAGGAAAACCTGTCCACAAATATGAAAAATCCAGAGACATTCAGAGAGGCACAGATTTATGTTATATTTAAACATCCCACCACAGGAACTGCAATTAGTAGACACCTTTCTAGTGTCACAGTATTATGAAAATTAGCTATGATGCAAGAAAAATCCTAATTAAAAACAATTGGAAAAAACTTCAAGGAGGTACAAACAGTGCCATTATAAACAGCTGATTTCAAATACAAAATTGATTTGGTCTTCTTAGCAATTTGCAATAGTTTATGAAGCCTTGAAAACACAATCATCAATAACCAACATTTGTTAAAAGATATGCTGCAAAGACTTAGAAATGCAATAATGGATGACTGCTGCTACAGCCCAGCCCCCCTCCTGTTTCAAGATTAAAATAAAGACAAAAGGAATTGATGCCCTTAAACCACACGAGCATTTCTACAGTGAATGGAAGTAAAATTTGACCTTGATTGACACATGTTAAAACTCTAAAGAAATATATTTTAAAATGTATTTAAAACTTCTCGACCATTAAGGACAGTAACAAAACAGGCAAAACTCTGTGTAAGGCTTTCAGCATTAGGAGAAACAACAGGCAAAACATTACTTTAAATTCAAGTTAAACCATGAAGAACTTAAGACCACACTGCTTCAAATACACAAGCACATACTAAGGAACAGCAGCACTGCACTACAGCACTGAAGCAGCTGCAGGAAGTCCTGCATTGTATCGCCAAGTCCAACCTGTTACCAAAAAGAGCCTTTTATTAAAAACCTCTTATTAGTTCTGACTACTCTACAGGAAAAAACCTGTTTTTAATTGGGTATTTATGGTAACATGTGCCACTAAACAGGTAAACAGGTATTTCACATACTAAACCTGCAATCCTCTATGGTAACTAGTTCAAGTAAAACAGCTTTACAGTTAAATGCCTATGGATTAACACCTTGGTAATTAGGTAGAATAATTCAGAACCTCACTGGGAAAAATGCAAGTAATCAGTTCAACTTCTCCAGAACGGATTCTCTTTCTTGCAGAGCACTGAGTAAGTATTTGACATTACGGCATTATGGATCAAATTAATTAACCGTGTCAACTCTACTGATCTCAGTGATGATGCATTAAGAAATGTAAGCGCATCACCCTTCTTCCTCTCTGTTTCATTACATTTTTTATTTTTTAAACACGTTGAGTGAATGCATTTTGTACTCTTGCACATCTTACACTGCAGAATTTAATTTTGATTTTGAATGGCTCGGTATCCACTAGTCGGTGTCTGAATTATCCCATACACAGAGATTCCAACAAACCTACTAGATTTGATCACAGCCATTACTGCAGGGGCAAAAATTAATTTTCTAGTGTAGAGGACTGACAACATGCAAATATTAGCCAAGGGTTTACCATACAGGAAAACTGCAAACAAACCTTCCTTTATGTATTTGTAACCTTCTGAAGCTGAGAATTTAACATGAATGATCAAGTACTGAAATAAAAAGTTACTTTTACAGATTTGAAATCTTCTATTCTCTTCCTTTGCTAAAAGTCAAGGGATCACATATAATCTATGTATGTACAACAGTTTTCATTATGCTTTTTACAATTATTGGAACCAGTGCTTTGTTGTCATTGTTTTATTACCTTAAGCCCCCAAGGTACTCCTGCTTTTCAAATATGGTGATGTTTGAATAGCCCAGTCGAGCCAAAAAGGAAGCACAACTTAAACTTGCAGGTCCTGCACCAAGAAGAGCAATCTTCACCTGATATGATTCAGGCATATCTTCTAGAGGAGGTAAGGATGGGTTTCTGATCTGAGGAATATTCATGGCTTTGAAAACCTGAAAAGCAACACAATCAACAGGTTAAATACATTACATACCCTCCTTAAATTTGTCAGTAGTACATAGCTAGTACTACACACACTGTAGTAGTACTACTACAACACATAGTACTGCCTCAGTGACATATCTGTCACACAGATGTATCATAGCAAATTCACAGCATTATAGAGGTTTCCAAATGACATGATCTGTGCATTTGTGAGGGATGTTGCATTTGCAGGGTTTGGTTCTTTTATGCATCTTTTTGTCTTAAAAACCTCAGAAGTCAGATTTTTCACTACTGTAAATTTTACAGAGAAGACAGAGCCAGACTACCAGTGACAGAATAGAATGCAAAGTCAGCCAGATGGCAGAGAATCTCTGCAATGCCAAAAAAATTTCCCTGCAAACAAATTATTCTTACTAGTAGAAAAATACCTCTGCAAGTAATGCAAAGGATTATAGTGCCAGTAAATGGGCTTTGCCTCTTCAAGAGACAATCCACATGATCCTGGAAAAATCACTTATAGATTGTATTTTAGAGGTGGTAGGTGACAAACTTGAGGTGGGTTTGAAATGTTTTTTAGGAACCATGCTGAGTCTTCAGTGCTATAGTTTACTTGGTGACCCACACTTTAGATGCCTCCTCTTTCATAATTATAATGAAACTTTATTTCATTTTCTTATCTATCTTATTTAATTTGTTCGCTTTTCAACTGGGTTTCCAAAAACTGTAGACACACCTGAAAGTTAGACTGTTCTCCCTATGCCCCAATTATTCATTCACCTGCATAACGGTGATGATCTGCTCCAGTTCTTTGTGACTATTAAAAATACTTTGGAAAAATCTCTGCCACTGATGTACATTTCTACAGAACCCAACACTATGGGTTGCTAACCTGGTTGCAATGTCACACAGTTTTTCAGATTTGCATTGAATCAGTTCTTCACTCAGGAGGTGAAGGCAGAAATATTCTACATTCCCCAAGTGAGACTTCACTCTCCCCTGCACTTACATAAATTGTAGGGAAAGAAACTGAGTCTCTATCTTGTATGATCTACAAAAGGAAACAGAATAGACTTACAGCCTTAGAAGCTACTCAACATTAGAAACATGGAGGAGCACAGGTAGATCTTCTTTTTACTTTAGGCATCAGGGGGAAAAATGTTTAACCCAAGCAGTATATAATTGTAGCAGACAAAAGAATTCAAGAGTGCATTGCATGGGATTCTCAGTCATATCACAAACACCATCAATGCAGCATCTCAAAAACTACCAGGAGACTACACTGTTCCCCACCTATTTCAATGCAGAGCTGTGTTCCCTAAGTACTAACTAGACCTCTAAAATACATACACTGTCATTTGTCTTAATAAATATCATATTTGAACTATTTTGAAGCTTACCAACAGATTTTACTTTCCTTAGAATTCAAGAAGCAAAGGGATTTCAAGTTAAACTTTGGCAATTCCATTCATAATTAGAATTTTTCATTTATATTTCGAATCAATGTTCATTTTCTTCATGTGCACTTGAGCACTCATGCTAGGTAAACCAATGATTAGTTCCTTCCCTCTCTAAAATTTCTGTGTCAAACTCCCCCAGTCTTTGTAAATTGACACAGCGGTTTAACAAACTGCATGAAGCAAGAGACAGATAATTGTTTTAAAGAAAGAATCATTTAAAACTGACAATTCATACAATATGGGAAAGTTTAATGTGGTTATTAATGGATTTCACAGGCTGAAAAGCTCATATTGTACTGTGAAACTAGACTATGATAACCAAAATGCAATGATATTTCTAAAATGTCTGCTTTGTTATATTCATAAGAAATTGCTTGAATTATACCAAATTTTCATTAGTTTCATGTAGTCAAGAAGGCTATTCAGTAACAAAAATTATATAACTTGCATATTTAATGTCTATATTGAACACTCTGCATATGCATATACTTAACAAATTTACTACTAAATTTACTTTATTGTTAACATAACTATTTTATATGTACTATTGAATAGTCGTACCCATCAAATAAATGTTACACTGAAGTTCCACAATACTGTAGCGCAGTGTTAAGCTTCAGAAACCAAGCATTCATGCAGAAAATCCTGGGAGTTCAGGCTGAATGGTCAACTTTAATTCTGCCTATTTGCAAACAGGGTAAAACTGTCTTTATGCAGCACAGCCAGCTTGTGTGGCAGTATCTTGCCATCTGGAATTCAGTGGCAGTTTTGCATATTAAGGCTGGCAGGGTAACTGTGTGAAAATAGCAAACTGCTTTAATGCATTTCAAAGGATTTTTACTCACCTCATGGTGAAGTTTCCCTATCCTGTAAGTCACATAATTAAATATCACTGAATTCCTATGTATAAATCCTTTTGGTGGCTAGAGATGAGTAACTGGCAAGCAAGTGTTTAGTGGCACGTTACATTCAACTGTCCTTTCTGCTTCTAATCTCTTCACACTATGTTCAGGATGCAGGTAAAATTTAATACTATTACCCTTCTTTCCACTTTTCCTTCAAAAACATGATTTCTTTCTTGTTTGGTGCTTGGACAGAGTTTTTACTTTGTTTTGCAGGGCTTCTTAACCAAGACCCATTCAGGAAAATGAGACCAAATGATGAATTTTAAAACAGAGTCTCTCAGTAAAAAGCCTCAATTATCATCCTCACGTCTGCCTTTCCTTCTGGCTCCCTCTCATACACAGTCAGAAGATATTAGATAGACTAGTAATAGACATTAATAACATCAGGCATTTATTCTTCAGTGTTTTATCAAATATGACACAATTATCATTACTTCACTGTCTAGGGCCTATTCAAATTAAACCCACATTGATTCTATCCACTTCTAATGCCTCATGTCCATTAGGGTCCCCCAACAGGATATCCCAGCTTACAAAACATGGAGACTTAGCCCACAAGTGAGATCCAGTTCAACCAAACCAAAACAGCCAATCTATTCTGCTAAGTTCCAGCAACTGAAAAAAAATTCTCTCTTGATTCATCCATTTGTAACATATTACAGTTCTCCTATTTGCATCACTTCCTTGTGTAAAGGTGTGAGCGCTCTTGCTCAATGCTCTCTACAGCATGGTTCTCTATAGTAAGAAATCTAACAGTTTGTTTTATTCTCTGTTGTAAATAAAGCATCCTTTCACTGCAAAGGGGTTGGCTCATGTTCCAAAACATTTAACGAACAGTATAATTCTAAAATATATAAAAATAATGCATAACGTGAGTTTGTACTCAGGTTCCACAACGTGTCCCACTTGAGCAAACTACAGTGGTTTCAATTGAGCAACTGATTCCAGTTTAAATTTCCTGGAAAGTTTTAGTCAACTCATTTTAGCTGCTTTTCAGCATGCAAATAGGGAAAAGCATATTGTTAGTCTCATATAATAAAATTCTGGTCTTTTTCTTCACTGCACCACTCTTGTATTAGCATGTTTTGGTGAAAAGATGTGACATTTGGCAAAGAGGAGCAGGTGACTCAGAGAAATGCATTTTGCTAATCAGACGAAAATAATTTTATGGCATAGTAAGCGTGACTTAAATGAATCTAAAACATTTTAAACCATTAGAACTTATATTCAGAACTTTTACCTCAAATTTTACAGAATTTAAATAAATAAAATAACTAATTTCAATCAATGTGGCACTTAGAGCTATGGTTTAGTTGACAAGGTGTTGCTAGGTCAAAGGTTGGACTTGATGATCTTGGAGATCTCTTCCAACCTGCCATGATCCCTGGCAGTGTCCAAGGCCAGGCTGGATGGCTTTGAGCAACCTGGTCTATTGGAAGATGTCCTTGCCCATGGCAGGGGAGTTAGAACTGGATGGTCTTTAAGCTCATTTCCAACAGAAGCCATTCTTCTATTCCATGATTGCTAAATATTATTTTTGGACTATGATAATGTATTAAATAAGACAGTATATAGATTGAAAGTTTAATCTCAGTGATAAAATGTGAAAAAACTTTGTCTTACCCTAAAATCGAGACTATACATTCTTTGTATATCCAAGATATACACAGAAGGACACATTTCAGAAGGGCAATTTAATCTTTTAGTAGTATAAGTTTTGACTTGATAACTAAATCTTTTATATTCTACAGATATAATGCGTGGTTCCATGCTTAAAAGGCTCTAGAAATAAGTTTATCACTAAGGTTTACAAATCACATCCCTCAGTAAGGCAATGAGATACCAAACAGCCACTGACATAGACATCAGAATCTAGCTGAGATTAATTTTAGTGTGAAACATATCAGTTATACCCTGAATTGTTATCACATTTTACTAGTGCACGGACAGTAAAATACAGGCAATGAAATCAGGAACATTTAGGAACTGGTTTTATTATTTTCACACTTTCCCACTGGTTTCCATGGATATTTATCTGTAGGCTGGTTTACATTAATGTGGGGCAGTTGAATACTTAAAGAAGAAAATCACGTTCTGCACGTACTTGATTGCAAAATAAAGCAAATGGCATGCACGGTAATCTTGAAGTTGTCAAATAACACGATCACACAATTAATTCCATTTAATTGCAGAGGATAGCATAGGATGTTACCTATGAAGTGTTTTTTTCCACAGACATGTGCTAGTTATGAAACCTTCTCGATCTTCCCTCTACAATTTAAGAGCTAAAGTGACAACACTTCAAAATCCAATGGAAGCAGGTGAGTGCTTACAAAACTAGGGCCTGAAACATCTTATTAAAGACTTTTAAAACCTTCATTATTCTAATCCTAAGATATCCCATGGATCTAGGACATTGCAGAGTCCAAACCACGATGTTTCATGAATCCCACCACTATATGGACTTAGCAATATTCATGCAAATGCCTTAAAAAACAAAAAAATCTTTAACATTTGTAAAACAAGCTGTAGAGAAGTTTGTATAACTTTCCAAAATATCAGCAAATGTTTGAGCATTGGCCAGAGAAATCAGAAGTCCTCAGAGTCATCCCCTGAGCTATTGTAGAAAGCTACATGATCGCTTTCAGAAAAGGATGAAATTTCATTTATTATTATTATTATGGATTTCAACATGACTTCAGGTGCATTAAAATTATTACTGACAAATAAAGGGCTTTTTCTATTTGTCCTGCTGTCTTAGCTCCTCCTGCAGATGCAGCTCATGTATCCATGCCCGTGGTGATGCCCAGCCTGGTATCTCAAGGCCATCAGCTGCAGGAGTGGCAGCCCCAGGAGAAGCCCCAGCTCCTCCTCACAGCTGCTCTACAGACTGACCAGAGCTGGCAATTTGTGACTCAAACAGGAACCCTAAGCCCAATGCCACTCCATGGCAGCCCCTCAGGAAGACACTTCTTCCTTGGCTGTGGTGGGCTGGGCAGAAGGGAGGTTTGGCACTCACTGAGGTCCCTCACCAGAACACTCCTTCCAGCACGGGTGTTCTGCTGAGGTGTCCCTAGGTGAGCAGCAGGTAAGCTCATACAATCCCTCTTTTTGGAAAAACACGTATCAAATTTCCTTTTTCAATTTCTTTCTGCTGCAGCAGCAGTCAGAATGTATCTGCAAAGAGGAAAAAATCACCAGAACTGAAGCTGCCACAAGAGCCACAGTACTAAATGATCTAGTGTCTGTATCTAGTATGCAGAGATTAAAATAATACATTTTCTATTTAGCTTGTGCAGCATCATTCAGAATGATTAAACAGAAACAGAAGAGAACCTTTAGAGTCAATAAAGTCTATCTAAAAACATAATAATTTGAGGGTTTCTTACTAATACTACAGAAGATAAGGTAACAGACCTTGCTTCCTTTTCACTACAAGCTCACAAACTTGTACTTAAGTAACCAGTGATTTTAGTTCATTTTGGGACTGACAGCCATATACCTCATGCTTAGAAGTACTGTCACTGCAATTTCAGTATATTTTCACTGAACTTGTGTTCAAAAAATGGATGTTTCCTGATTCTGAAGTACTTGGGCAAAGGAGACAGATAAAGACATTAATATAATTTTGACCTGTGCAGTGGCAGGTGTAACCTGAGCTTGACACTTGTCATTTATAATAGTGAGATTTACTCCATGTTATTCTCTAGATGCAACAGTTACCATGGTAACTGCATCCCAGTATACACATTCTACATCACAAATACAAACGGACATTTCTTCTTTCCCACCTAAACATTTAATTGTCAAAATTCACATTTTCTCGGGCTGGATTACAATTCACTTTGAGAAGGAGCCAAACACAGTTACAAAACTATATGAAAAGGCAGAAGGAAAATGCAGGCAGCATAAGGTGCCATTTTTTTTAACTGTTCTACCGTATGCAAGACAAATATTTTACAATTAGGGAGCTTTATCTGCAGTGTGAACAGATGATCAGTCATTGTTCAGAGGCACAAACGGGCACACGTCATACCCATATATTTCCCATTTTAAATCCACATTCCTGCTTTACTGCAATTTTATCTATTATCTCAGCTAGCAGTTGTGCCCTTTTATTGTTGCTCACTCTCATAATGCATCAAGTGTATGATCCTCAGACTAATTCCAAGGGAAAAAATAGCCTAAAACTGGCTTCATGCACAATGCATTTTCAGTAAATAAGCCCCTGTGGGACAAATATTACACCATGCATGAGAATCACCATGCAGCTCTCATTAAGACTAACACATGTTGCATGCCTAAATTACATAATTGGCTAAGTTACTTGTACAGGTAGAGCTGTGAACACACTATCTGGGCCAATCCTTGTATGAACAGTAGTACCTTACAATTTGCTTCAATATTACAATTTATGTTTTTATAATGATCTTTACTTGGAAGCACTCATACCATTATATTTTTTGACTACACCTACTTTCACAGTAAAATTTAACTGAAAAGTAAAAAAGTACTAATTGCAAAAGTGGCTGCCTATCATTACTAATTAAGAGTGCTACAATACATACAAATTCTATTTAAACAGCAGTAAACCTAAAGGTTATTAACAAATTGTTTTACAATCTTTTACATTTTTCATACACTAGATGTATAGAAATATAGATACTATGAAAATACTAAAGATAGTAAAATTTTTTGAAATGTTCTTCTTGTTGGAGTGTCATATAGAACTATATAATAATTTTATTCTGTTAGAACTCCTGAAACGAACATAATTTTAAACAAACTTGAAACATTGAAAACTATTCATCTCTGCAGTTTTCATATCAATCATTATGCTAGCACTGAGCCTTTTTTAATAGATTTCTAAAGATTTTTGAAGAAAAATGGCAGATATTTAGCATTATCTATCAAGCCATAATTCCTCTGTATTAATCATAGAATAAGGGCTAAAACAAGACACAAATCAAATTATAACAGATATTACTTGCATTTGGTTCCTAAACAGCAATATTTCACCATTGTATTTATGATCTACTTGACAACTGTTTAATCTTTTTTGTTTGGTCAGTTGGTTTGGGGTTTTTATCTTTGGTTTTGTAGGGGGTTTAAGGAAAAAAAAAATTCTTCTGTTTTGCAACAAATACTAGCTTTTTATATATACAGAATAAAGGCCACTAGAAGAAAAGCTAGTAAAAGTGTTTCTTGTCTGGTAAAGTCCAACTATTCAACACAGACATAGAGCTAACACAGTTCAGTGTCTCTTGTCTCATCCTGTAAATGAGAACTCTGGATTCTTACACTTGTGTGTTCAAATCTCAAGAAAAATGAAGTGGATAACTATTTAAATGACAGAGAGGAGAGAAGATTCAGCTACAGCTAGCAGAAAAGTTTATCAGGTGCTCCAGAAGATTTACAAGTCTCCTGGAGAGAAGAAAGGAGGGATACAAACAGATAAAAGGAGAAGAGCAGTAGCAGGTAGTAATATTTGGCCATCAAAACATGACCTACAGCCATGGAGAAGAGGATGTGAAGCATGACACCTGAGGAAAATACTGGTCTTATGGACATCATCTGTTACTTCCAGATTGATTTGCATTTCTATTTTGGTCTGCCCTACAAAGTTGTTTTTTTCCCCAGGTTTTGCAAAGTTGTCTGGAACTTCATTATATATTTGTAAATAAGATCAGTCAAATGGCTCATGAAACAGAACAGGGACATGCACATTAGTTAAGGACTGTAGAGAAATGCAATCTTAACACATGAACATGCTCTTTTTAATACAGCCACAACTCTCTCACTTTTACAGAGGCCAAAATAAGAATTTTTACCCCATGTTAATTCAGATAGATCAGAGGAGGTACCATCTGAGACCTTGAGCTAGGTAAAAATTCTCCATGCCCTCAGAAGAAGTTAACAAATGAACAGTTGTCTCTGTCTTTCTTCAGATGGAAATTAGAGCATTGAAACTACATAATCACAAGAAATGTACAAGAAGCTCGACAGAAACCCATGCAAAGAATTTCTAACATGAAGCAGCAAGTAACAGCCAAAACATGCACCTACCTTTATGAACTAGTAAATTTACACATATACACTGTGAATCTGTATCTATATAAATAGATACGCATGGATATATATTTTAGGTCAACCTCAAGCTATGTATTTACTTAGGTTTGGAAAAACAGGACAATAAAAAGAAAAAAAAAAATCTGAAGCTTATCCTTTGACTCAAAGCCAGTATAAACACACATTAATTCTGCTATAGAATCCACCCTATGCCCAGAACAGTTCTACACCTCCTTAATATGCACTTACAGATACATTTGCACTTGATCTTTTTCCCTATGCAGCCTACTTGATAACATCCACAATTTCACCTGAGAGAAGTCTTTCATTATAAAACAAATTGTCTCAACTACCAGTATGTCTAAAGAATCATCTTTTTCACAAATAATGTTCCTTATGTGCCTATAATTTACTGCATTATGAAAGCATTTCTAAGCATTTGAGTGTGCTGTAAGAAAAAGGATAGTTATCCTAGCTTTCTATGCCTTTATTTTATTAACTAAAAAAAAAAAATCATTAACAGAGGTAACCACAAGCAATACTAAATAGTACTTACAAAGAACTTAAGACATTTTCAAGTCCAACCTACCTCAGTAGCAAACTGCTGCAATCCACCAATATTAATTGGTCCTTCCTCAGTGGCATACAAATTGCAGCCACCAACACAGAGATCTGATGTTGGACACACCATTCCGCATGTCAGGCCAAGTGGATTGTCAGAAAGAATCATTTTGGCAGCTCCATAGTAGTTCTGAGGGGGAAAAGAGAAAGGAAGAAGAAGTAAAAGTGACAGTCACACACCAATGAAGCAAAAATTCAAACCTCCAAGAGAGAATTCTATAGTAGAATAATATATAAATATATATGTTAAATAACACTGGCAGTACTTATATGTACTAACATGTTATGCAAAATTCCATCAAAGACACTGACAAGAGAGTCAGCAAAAACTGTGGATTATTCAAAGGTAAACTTTTGCTTTTTAGCTTGCAAAATGGTTAAAAGCATGTTCAGTCTGAAGTGGTTGTAGGATTTTTAGTAGCTTAACAAATCTACGTTCAAGAACTACAATTGCTGCATTTTGTACTTGGAAATATTCTCTCCATTTCTAGGTCAATTGGGCAGTAGCTGAGTTGCAACCCTTGTTACAGGTATGACCAGAAAGTGCCTCTTACATTACCAGTTCTTTACAACACAGGAATGAAAAGCTTATTTTACACATCTGTGCACACCATCTCTGCGGCTATTCCTGTCCTTCACACCAGAGCAGTAGTGCCAATTTCCCCAGACATATGATGAGAAGACTTCCCATGTAGCCACCTGCAGATATTGCACTACTGAATTCTTTTTTGCACTCTTTTTTCTCAACACATACTGATCAGGGCAAACACTTATTCTCCTGTTTCCTTAAATCATAAACCAGAGAACTGATTAAAAATGTTACTAACAATTCACAACTTCAAAGATTCTCAATATTCTATTCAGTGGACTTCTTCAGAAAAGGAACAGTCACCAGATACATGAGAACTAGCAAGAATTCTTTCCATAATAAAATTCCAAGGAAGGGACTTTAGCAAGTTCCCAGTGTCTGAGGCTGTGAGAAAATCTCTGGTGGTTTTTTCAGCTGGATAATTGCCTTAAGAGGAAGAATCAGAGGGAATGCCAGGAAAGACCAGAAGCATCATTTAAAGGGAGAGAACTACTGATGGCAGCTCTGCACCTACGTTTATGGTATAATACTGTAATTAAAGCAAACTTTTTATGTACTGTATTTTATTACGTACTGTCAGTACAGAAGTGTAATTAATAGTAGGGTGTAGTTCTTCCTTCATTTAACAACTTATCCCACCCCTTCTAGAAGTCCCACCAAGGGAAGTCCATGAAGATGGGTTAAATTTAGAGCTACCTTTTAAGACCAGAAGACAATACAGTACCCCTTAGAACCAGCACGTGGCTGAGGTTCCACAAAAGTTTCTTTAGTGAGAAATTAATGCTGGGATCTCATTTCAGCTTTCTCAATACTAGAAGTAATTGAGAGACTGAAAAACAGCATGTCTCCTTCCTCTTCCACATTCCAGTCTTCAATAATCATCACCAGTAAGAAACTGTTTTTTATAACAAGTACCTTCACCTGCCCTGTCCCAGGACAGCTGACCCAGAACAGAGAGAAGATGCTCAAGCACTGTGAAGTACTTGGTCATAGCAGACCCTGTGCAATGCCTGGGACTTTCTGTCAGTAGGTTAATGGATACAGAAGTAAGAATCGACTTAGGAATAAAAAGAGCAGTGTCAAGATCTAAAAATTTAACCAAAAATAAGTAACATGAATTTGGTTTGGGAGATTCAAATTTACTACAGGCATATTATTACACTGAGCATGCAATTCTCTAAAGTTAAACCAGATCAGACACATACCAAGATTACTAAGAAAATGCCAACAATTAAGGAATGTATTTGCAAATGTAATTGGACTCCTTGCTTACAGTTGCTGGTCTACTGCACACCACGAGCCTCTGTCCATCACCTGGAAACACAAACACTGCCGAGGTGTACTTTCATGGGATTTCCTTAGGCACTATTAAGCCCCACTGCAATTCTAATCCTGGCTGAACAGGCAACCCCTTTATACAACTGTACTGAAGAGCCTTCAGCCATTTTCCCTGTGGTGACTAGTGAGACATTTTATTATCCCCAATTCTCATTTATTCCAATGTAAAGGAGTATTAGTTGAACTGGAATTGCACGTTTTAGCAAACAGTTTTGCTCTTCCAGATTAATTATACTGTTTTGCTACCAGAGATTATTAGGGATGCTTTAAAAAAACCTGTAAAGACACTGCAAACTCAATCTGGCAGCAAATTACAGAAGTGCAGTTATATTGGAGATGTCACTGACACAGATTTGCAGACAGCAGAGGTGACAGTCAATGCAGGAGACCCACATCTTTCTGAAGCAGCAATGAGACCAGCCTAGATACCCTGCAGCACCTTAAGTGGCACTAGATGCCTGTTCCTCAGGCAATTACATCTAGCCATTCCTTTCTACTCTAAAGGAATAATTACAAATTAGTACAGGTGATTTTTCTCACTAATTCAAAGACAAAATTGTCTTCAATGAACTTTTGTTCTCTTTTATGGTTCACACATACTAGACTTACAGTTTTCCTTCCTGTGTTGTCCAGGATCATTACATTTATTATCTTCAGCTCTGGTTCAATGGAAACAAAGTGCATTTCTATTTAAGCAACTTCATTAAGGATTTTCTACATTTTTCAGCTTTGTAATTAAAATCTATATACAGTCCTAGTTATAATGCCTAGAAAGCAAAGCTGTTAAATATTCCTCTTTTTAAATTAATTTTCTGTCATATATATATTCTCACACTTGAGCTGTGCCAATACAAGCACTATCAACACAGCTGGCACATCCTACTTCTTTCACAAGCTCAAACCAAATTTTGAGCACAGCTATGCTACAGAAGGACAGGGTATGTTAAAGCACAAGTGACTTCAGAGAGAAAGGCCCAGCTCACAGATCAAGATCACAGTTTGTTAAGGGGCCATCAAAGGAAATCTGCCTCAGAACACCGTACCAGACTTTGGTAAGAAGGAAGCTGGAACTGAAGACTGAAGATGCAGGTAAGGCCAGCTGCTGCTAAACTCTTACTTTGGGAGAAACATGATGGAGTATATGAAGGTAGAGATCTGATTTGGGAAGTTTTGAGATATTGCTGTCATAATGATGAGTTCCTGCAGCTGCCACTACTAGTGGTAGCACCTGACAAAAAAGGAACTGCATCCTCTTCAAATAAGAGTATCAAAAATGATATAGTACCCGTTGCCATGCTAAATATTAAGACCTTAAATAAATTGTACCAAACAGTATATGTATTCTAGTCTCAGCACCTAAAATAATTTTAATGATAAATGAAAAGACAGCCACATTTGAGAACAGCAGGGCAAGGCTTCTGCACTGCTTCACTGGTGTGTTCCAACTGTGCTAACGTGGGTGCCTCTAGAGATGAAATGGAAGCACAGGTTAGGAGTGGACTTGATTTCCTGCTCTGCCAAAAAATAACTACTCTGTGCAAATTTTACTGTAGGTAAACTTACATTCTCTCAGAAGAGCAGCAGTTCCCATATTCTCCTCTTCTACCTTCCCTGTTCCCACTGGCACTGCTCCTGCTCACTAACAGTGAAAGGACATTGCTGTGTGCTGCCACCACCACTGTGCAGTGGCTCGAGAGCAAGTCCACTCCTTCCTGCCAGGGCACAGTGCAGCGTGGAGGCTGGGGTCTGGGCAGGACCCCATCTGCCTAACGCTGAGTTGCTTCATCTCCCTGTCCTTCTATTCTATTTAATCATTTATCCTATCTTTACTGTGCAATTATCTAACACACCGACCAGGAAAACGTTTTACAGTACTTGACAAAAACTGGCAAATAAATTCAGTAAGATACACTAAAGTGGAATTATACAAACTGTGTTACAAAATTGAAAAGCATTGTAATACAGCAATAAATGAGAGTTTGTAGTATATGTATAGTATCTTAAATGTTTAGTTACGCAAACACGTTGTGTTTATGCAGCTTTATCCTTTTTTAAGCTGAAAACATGTATTAATGATCATTATATTTATCAGTGACACATTAGAAGTAGAATATTCATAGAATATTCACATCTAAAAAAATATTGACCACTTCATTTCACAAAACTACCGTGCAGTAGGGTGCATATAAAACAGACATGCAGAGATGCAGACCTGGCAGGCTGGTAACTAGGCATATGTTGTACATGAGAAAGGATCATAATTAAAGGGAGGCTGGCTTCATTAAAATGACACAGTTACTTCAGTGCATAGAATAATGCAAGCTACCTTAACAGTTTGGAGTAATTTCTATAGATGTTTAAATAATAAGATGACTCAGTTGGCCAGTTTCTTTCAGACGTCACAGAGGAAGCAAGTCTAAAACTAGAATGTTTCTGAATTTTTTAATGAGATAAATGTCTGCTCCTGCCTTTGTTCATAGAATCTTTTTTCCTGTACACTTCCATAGAAATAAATTAATCTAACTGGATAAGATGTTTTGTGGTTTCCTACATCAAAATGTCAATAAATACTACATTGCTAACAGAGGGAACAAAAACAAGCCTTAAACAGATATCAATAATCAGAGGAAAACAGGCAGAGGACGATCTCCACATGTATCATTTGGAAGCATTATATAATTTGCATGCAAATTAGACTGTTTTTTACTTGGAAAAAACCTATTAAAACACATAGGATCAATACTGAGAGACCAGAAGAAATTGCATTTACTATCAGGAAATGCTTATAGCATCCTTTCATTCAATTCAATTCAAGAGCGTTTTAAATAAATTCATTATGCATCAGGGTGTTTTGATACTGCAGTTTTCTCAAAAACAATGAAGAATTGCATTATTATGCTTTATGTAATAAAAATTAATACACTGACATTATCAGAATTTGGAGACAGCATGAATACTTTAAAAGAAAAGAAGACAAAAGTCATAATTTCTTTTAATCTGGATTTAAGTTTTAAAAAGGGAGACACAGCAAAATACATGGAAAAATATCACCACCTCCTATTCTAGTTCATGTTCTGCAATGGCTTTAAAATTTACTCAGGATGTATTGGATTAAAATATTTCCACAGACTGAAGAGTCACTATTTAAAGTATGTTGTTATATAAGGAGCATTTTTCACACTGACACACACCAGTTCAAATATAACAAGAAACGCCCTCAGTCTGTCAGCCCCCCCAAATATCTTCCAAAGAAGAATGAACAAAACATAACAGCAACTTCTCAAATCATACATATTCTATATTATAATGCTGATGATTTTTAATCAATCCAGAAATCTTTCACATCATTTGACTTGTGTCATCATAACAGGACTGTAATTTCACACAGTGTCACTATCTTTGTATGAAAAAGAACGGAAGAAATATCTTGTACTGTCATTTTGTCCTTTGTAGTCTAGAATGTGAGAGATTCCTTAATTGACATAGTGTCATCGCAAAAGTCTATTCTACATAATTACACTACGGCAACTGAAACCAGCTGTCAGCCATTCCATTACACTAAGTACAACCAGACATCTCAAGAAAAGTCACTGCTTCGTGTGCATCAATTTAACATCATTCCTAATCTTTCTTTTAAATGCTTTTCTTTTCCTTACTATTTTATTTAGTGACCTGAAATATACTACGATTAACAGAGAAAGCTGAATAAAACAGCACTCTTGAAAAACCTGGGGCCTCGAAGTAGTAATTAAAGATTAATTGTGATGAATATCTGTATCTAATTATTACCAGTCACCTAGCAGCTTTCTGACTTCCACAATCCTTCATTGTATTAGCAGTACCCCATCTACAGTATTTTACATATGAACTGTGACTCCTCGTTTTCTACAGTCTTTGCAATGGCATATAGATGTCTTTTGTTAATTTAGTCAGAGTTCCTCTGGCACAGAAAAAAACCCATCATTCTGTTTTTCTCACCTGTCATAATCCTATGTCTCTCAACAGCCTTTCTCTGTGGCAATCTTCTCTTCTATTTTCTCTTAGCAATTCCACAACTTTTTGTATCTTGTTTTCCTCTCTCTACACACTTCATTTTTCTTATTTCTAGTGTATTACCACAAACATGTTTTCCTTTACTCCCTCAATCTCCCAAACTTCAGATTCACCCTTATCCCTTGGTATCCATCTCTATCTTCCAGTTTGTTCCTTGGCTGATTTCTCCTTTGAAAAAACAGAATTTCACTCTTGAAAATCCCACAGGAATTTTCTTTGGTTTCATTTAAACCTAAAGATTCCTCTAAAATCCTAAGACTTACCTCCATGTTCCACAAGTTTCTCTGTACTGTTCCTGACATTAATTTCTCCCTCCTCCATTTCCCTCTCAGTGTTCTGCACAGCCCAGGGACAACCTTTTATCCAGAGGAGAGCGTGGCTTTGCTGATTGTGGGAGTTGAGTTGTTTTAGAACTTGTTTGCCAATGTGGGGTTTTTATTTGGTCTGGAGATTTCTGGGGGGGCACTGGGCTCTTTTTGCTGTTGTTGTTCTTTTTTTACTGCTGGCCTCCATACAGTCTGTTAAAAAGAGTTGACGTGCCAGTGCAAACCAGCTGATCTTTATTATTAAGGGATGTGGGAGAAGATGGTCTTTCTGAACACAGAAAAAACTCTAGAGTCAATGTCAGGAATCCCTGTAATAATGCATGGCTTGAAATAAAAATGTGAGACCTAATCACAGCAACAAAGTGAGTTCTATGAGTACAGATAACACAAAAGATACTTCTGTACCCCCAGTTCTTCATTACAGACTGAGACCATAAAGGCTGAGTCACTCACTCCCTGTGCCTGTGCTGTGTAACTAAAGTTGATATCCCTGTGTGCACCAACAGTTGTTTTTCAATGCTACTACGCAAACCATAAAGGTGTCTGATAATAAAAAGCTCCAAAACTCTCTCACTGAGCAGTTCAAAGGTAAAGCAAGTGAGGAGCTGTTGCTTTCTAAAGGGTCGCTTCTCTGGCACAGTTTTGCTGAACAGGAGAAAAGCTGCACACCCTGCAAGTGTTCAGGCTGAGAGATGCTTCTGGAAAATTGTAAGATTTTCTGCTGCTGTAAAACATTTGCTTGTGCCACTCCTAAAGAACAAGTGCTGAAGCTCCATTTTACAAATTCCTTCTTGCTTTGACATAACACAGGCGAAGGAGGGCATACAATCCTAAAAACCATTCCTGGTACTACTTCAGGGCTGGGGGGCAAAGCTTCTCCTGCAGCAGCTGAACATGTTTGGACTTTTTTTAGTGTATTTTTTTTTTCTTTTTAAAGAAAAAAACAACTAAGAAAGCACTTGTTCATTATAAAAGTTTTGCAGTGTGGTGGTATTTAAAGAAGACAGCTGGAAGTCAGAATATTTGTTTGCCATCTTCTGATGTTTGGAAACAAAAATAGCAACATGTGCCTGGTGAATCTGAAGTCTGATCTCTGAGAGACACAATTGCAAGTGGTCTTTATGAACCGAGAAACACAAACTGGGAAGACACAATGGAATAGATTGTACCTTTATAAAGTGGAGTTGTAATCCAGTTTGTATGGAAAAAGAGAATGGAAGCTGTGGGCTAAACTCTACTGAGTCACAGCAGCTAACACAATACAGGATAAGTGACATCCTTTCTCTCAAAGAGGCTCAAGGCTCATTGAGTCTGGCAATTCAATTACCCTCTCAACCCAGGAGCAACCCTCCTCCCTTGTCCCTCTTCTACTCCAGAGCTCAGGTCTAATGGCAGAACAGCCAGAACAGCTACATTGTACATGGCCTGTAAATATCTAAAAAGCCTCAGGCTTAGAGAACAAGAATCCCTGACCCTTTATGATTGCTATAGCCACTTCCCAACAAAACAAACTGCATACAACAGAGCTTTTTAATACCTGACAAAGTAATTCACTTTCAGTTTACTGCTGTCTAAATAGTCTATATTAATAATGAATCATGTTTAAATAAATATCTGCATGCAATACTGCTTACACAAGGATAAAGACAGGGAATTTATTGAACACTATCTTCTCTAAAAAAGCAGAAGAGTAATCAGCTGAAGCGAGTTTATCAGGTGGGTGATGAGAGATTCAGAAGCAGGACAGGGACTTCAGTGTAGAAAATGTACCCCAATTCCCTGAACCTACTGACCTCAAATACCTGTATCTTCTATGTTTCACCTATTTATTTCTTCTAGAAGCTACCATATATATTTATAAGCTTTTTGATTAAAAATGGAAGTTTATTTATAAGATGAAAACAGCAAAAACAAATGTATCGTATTGAAAACGATTTTCAGTGACATACAAAATATCTTTGATCATCTTAAGCAAGAACTTCAGTGACAATAATACAGAAATTTTCATCCAGCTGAATATTCAGACTGCTGAATGATAGTATCTAGCTTATTATTTCAATAGAAGTTTAGCAAAACGCATAACAAAGTGAAAAATTACTTACTGGTTCCATTAAAAACTATCAGAGTTATAAATTATATGTTTTAGTGTTCAAAAGCACACCATTCTTGTCTTCCATTTGCTCTAAAAGCACATGGTGCAGAGAATGAAAGGGAGCAGAGGACACCACAGGAGCAGTCATGGTAGTGGGCTCTCACACAGATTCTGCCAAGTCATGACTTCAAGGTGAATCATTTTAACTTTTGGTACCCCCCTCTCAGCTTCCACCTTGTACCTTTGACAGAAAGCAAGGAGTTTCAAAATGCAGTACTGTAAAAACTGCAGTACATACCTATAACTACAAAAATTCCATTAATGAAGTAAACCAGAAGAATTTCCTGTTATTTTCTGATAAACAGAATTTGTTATAAGAGACATTTTATAGCAAAGGCATCCGAAACTAATACACCAAAAGGAAAATTCAACCCAGCACACGGCAGCCATCGAGTCAAGGCTGGGTTCCTTCTATGCACTGTTAGTTTCCTTAGGCTGCCTGGGACATGAATTACAGGAGGCATAGCCATGGAGGCTAAAAATACAGATTTATAGAATGGTTTGGTTTGGAAGGGGACCTTGGAGATCATCTAATTCCAACCTGGAACTAGAGAAAGAGACCCTGGAGCCACCTCCATGGCCTAGAGAAAGAGACCAAGCCCTGGTTACAGCCTCCTTTCAGGAAGTTGTA
>VZSR01000245.1:1616274-1657418 GCA_013398615.1 Brachypodius melanocephalos | reverse complement strand
GCTGGACACAGCATTCACGGTGTGGCCTCACCAGTGCCCAGCACAGGGGCAGAATAACCTCCCTGCTCCTGCAGGTCACACCATTCCTGATACAAGCAGATGAGACAGAGAGCAGCAGTTTCATTACTGCCTTGTACCTTCTCTGCTCAGTTTGCCTGCTTCACGATGCCTGAAGAGGTAAGAAGCAGCAATATGCCACAAACTATACTGTGGTTGCAAACAGATGCCTGCATTCATGAAAATAAATGCAGCAGTGACAGGATACAGATTATATATGAAAACAGTCTATGTGCACATACTGGGCATAATGCCAATTACTGCAAACCACAGCAACACGTCCTTACGTGATAATTGATACACACATTTTAATATCTCTGCTTAACCTAATGTTTCTTGTTAAGGTACAGAATTTACTGAGGTCTTCTCCACACCACACAGCTTAGTAAAAGCAATGTGGCTGTTCACTTGCACATGAAGTGCTGCTGTTGCCCACCCCACTTCACTCAGCATTACCTGTGTTGGCCCTTTCAACTGCATGTAACAGTGAGGAATGTTAGAGCATAAAAAGCAGACAGATAATCTTTATAGCACCCTCAGCAGAGCATGAGCCTAGTTGGGCTCGTGCAGATGTAAGTCACATGGCAGCTGATCATTCCACAAATGGGAAGTAAGCTTGAAGAGGTATGGGACAACCAATATCCAGTCATCTCCAGGGTACCCCAGATGGCCTAATAATTCTTGTCACATCAACTTTGCAGTAACCTTTATCTATTTCTATTTATGACCATTAAAAGTAATTTTGTAAACCACAATTCAGAATGTTTTTAAGATTTCATTATGATCATCGTGTAGTAGTCTATTAAGGAAAGGTACAGTACCTCCAAAGAGAGGGGCCCATTTATTTCTGCAGTATGTTATTAACAGTCCCAGTAAGTGACTACACTTTCATTAAACAGAGCCTCTTACTATAAAGGACAATATTCCTTGAGATTAGCATCGTTATACCAAATTTCTGCCCATAGAAACTTTAAATTATAATCACTTAAAAAAAAATAGAAAACGCCAACCACCTCCCCCTTAAATGAAAGGAGAGGTTTGTAATTTGTAACTCAAGTTTTTTAATACCATTGTATTTGAAAATCATCAAAACCAAAAAATTTATAGAAAAAGTGACATGAAGAAATAGATCTGCACCATACACTATCTGTACTGGCACAGAAGTAAAAATAATCAAAATTAGCTGACTCGGACTTCAAAATGTCTGTTCTAAACACTTTATTTTGAAGACTTTGCAAAGATAAGACTTGAAATGCAATCTCACCCACGAAATTGCAAGTAACTCCTGTTATCTCCTGCCATGTACAACTGCAAGCCCGACTTTACCTTGTTTGCAATACTTGTGATGAATGACTTGATGTCCAGATTAGTTGGGCAACTCTTCTGACAGGGGGCATCTGCACACTTTAAACATCTACAGGAAGAAAAGAAAATGTGTCAAGGAGACATGGAACACAAGTGCTGCCAACAGCATAAGGTTTTCAAATTAGCATGTTAAAAGATAACTCACAAAGCAATAATGCACAACGACGCTTCCATAGGATTTCTATTTAAAACCTTAAAACACTACATGATCATTATTGACTGTCATCAACACAGATTAGTTATGTTTTGCTGACTGCACTTCACAAAGGAAGGCAGAGGGTATCATATACAAGCACACAGAAACCTGTTGAGGTATTAGGAAAACCTCAAATTACGTAGAGGTCATTTTTTTTCCTGGAATCCATGATGGCTAAACTTCTGACCAGTTCATTTTTCTATTTGAAAAAAAAACATGTGCTGTGAACCTAAATTTATTATCTAAGTTCTGGAAGTCTCATTATGGATTAAATGCTGAATGCTGGACAATCAGACATAAAAAAACAACAGTATTTCCACAAAGGAAGGGATTACTTGTTACTGTATGTCCAAAGAATAAGAATAGCTGATGAATTTTCAAGTCACTTTATGAATTTCCTGTGATAAAGTCTCTGACTTCCGAAAGCAATTCAGTAGTCTTACACATACTCCCAACCAAAATCCCTAAGACCTTTTTCCTGTCATTTCTAATGACAAAACCTAACTAAGTAATAAGGTGACAAAACATCCTAAGTAATAAAGATTTATCTTCTGTTTCTCCATAGTCATACATGAGGGTGTAATGATCTGGTTGCTTGCACCAGTCCCATCTAAGGATTAAGTCCTCAGGACAGTCTACACAACTTGCATTAAGCAAACCTAAAAAAAACCCAGAAGACAGCTGAAGGAGTAAAATGTTTCTCTATTAGGCACAAAGGCATTAGTACACAGCCTTGGTTTTACAGATCAATGATGACTGTAGGTCAAATGCCTCACCACTTGTCTCAGAATTTGTCAGGTTATCCCAGATGCTCTTTTGACACTGCTTTAGTAACATTCAGAATTAATGCAAATTGTGAGTTTAACAATCTATGGAAAACGAAATAAAATTTCTTTTTTACGTATATTTTGAGTCCAGATACTTACATAAGTTACCCAAGTCTACCTTAATTACTGTTATTCAGTGCTAGGTAACGACATTGTGGAACAGAGTATTTAAAAACACAGAAAATCTGCAAGAGGCTAGTGGACTATATGCAAAGAAATGAAAAGCACTTTAGAAGAAAATGCATGGAATACTTGCAGCAAAACACTCTTCTGACTGTCAATTACACACATCAGAGTATTTTTGTTGTTGTTTTTTCAGTTAAGGGTGGAATACGAGAGAAGGGAAAGCTAGTTAAGTAAAAGAATAATTAGCCTTTCATCTTATTATTCATTATCATCTAGCTGGATATTGCAGATGATATGGAACCAGCAAAATTTGAAGGCACATGTGGTAGTGGCTGTTTGGATGTTCTCACAAGACCAGTCATGGAAAAAAGGCCCCAGAGGATATACTTAAATTAAACAGGTCTCACAGGCTGCAAAAGATGGGAAACCTGCAGAAGCCAAACCTGGGTTCAACCCCACACTGGGTTACCAGTTCAGCTGGTGGGATGTCAGAAAAGGTTGAGCTGTGGCAGCTGAACGTAACACTGCCCAGCACTACCTGTGACAGGTGCGTGTTGAAAAGGCCTTAACAAGGCAAGGTGGGACAGGGGGACATCAAAAGGTTGTGGCCAGAACACTGAGTCACAAGGAGGCTTTTAGCATTCTAAGCAGACAAGAATTTCTCTTATTTGAAAGCAAGCAAAATTCTAGTACTAGAAGCAAGCGAAAAAGGAGATGCGCTAGACAAAATAACACCAGTATGAGGGCTCAGATGAGCGGTTTGCCTGTGTAGGCAGTAAGGAAATAAAAAAATCATGCAATTAAAAAAGACATTGATTCCATTACAACTTTTTACTCTTCACTTTCCTCAGTAGGTTTTCTTTAAAATATAACAGTCCTGTGTTCAAGATCAGAGGAAGCACACTGTACATGAAATACATTCTGTGGATTATATATAGAACAATCTCATGTCATCACTGCATGGCACCTGGCAGGATAAGCTGTGTACAGATTACTCGTTCAGACTAGCAAGCATCTTTACCAAATTCTCTTTTGATTTTTGAGCTGCTTCACAAATAACAGCTGTTGAAAATGTCAGCTACTGGGAGGGGCAGGTAATGCAAACTTGAATGTGAGCTTTGGGGAGGAGGGGAGGGTGCCATGAATATGCCAGTCCAGACTTTCTCTTATAATAATACCATCTTCCAGGCACTCTGCAGACTAAAGTGCACCAGGCTGCCATTAATCCCACTTATCACCATGACAGCTCAGTAATTACACTCCTGCTATAGCTAGGTACTGTAAGGTACTGTAGTCCTAATAAAACATCAAGCACTGTGCTGAATGCATGCTGGTGAGGTGTTTTATTAAACTTGGGGGGTTGATCACCAAGTGACATTAGTGTTGACCTATTTTTCTATCTGATAATAAATTATCCTTTGACCATACCATCATAGATATTACAGAGTGCATTTACTGTACAAAGGAGCAAAGGTATTGCATTCGAATCAGGCAAAAAGAATAAATAAAGTAGTAGAGTTACACACCAGAAAGTTATTACATAAATTGCTGCAAGTGATTGATCCTTTCAAAAATCACAGGCAAAATACCCTGCTTAAGGGAATACACCAACAATTACCATGAGCTTCAGTTCCACATGCATGTACGCCAATGGAGAAACGTTAAGTATTATACTTCCTTTCTTTTTCTTCAACTGTCCTCCCACCCTGAGAAACCCCACCTTTCATTTTACAAGGTTATTTTACTACTATGATTTTGGTTCAAAATACTGTAAACAAATCAGAAATTTAGATTAAATGTTTCTAATTCACCTGTTAACTCCTAACAAATTAGATGAAGAGGTGCATGCTCACTACTAAAATAAACTCAAACAAACAGCATTCTGGACTGCATGCAGACCTATGCTAATCTGTGAATATATATTTCAGCATTTCTCAGTAAAAATATAGGAAAAATCCTACCAAGTACCAGAAAATACCCTACATGATGAATTTTTCTCCCATTGTTCATGGAACAGTATCTCCTTTAGAAACATACAGGCTGTTTTGAATCTTAAAAGATACCACATTTACTCCACATGCATATTAATTTCCATATAAAAGGCAACACCACAGACTTTGCACTGCAGAAGATAAAAGGAAGCCATAGCCAAGACTAATTTTCAGTTAATAGCTTTTGTTGTACAATTGAAATATTACCCAATATTTTATTTTAAAGGTAGAATATCTGACCAACAGTCCCATTTTCAGGTATAGGCCAGTTCTTAACACAATTGCTTCTAAACAAAGAAGGGCAATTTAGTTGTATTGTTACCTAAAAATTCAGCCAACAATTGTTTATATAGCTGAAAGGCTGGGGGCGAAACAGATAATCCAAGGTAATATTCCTCAACAAATTGTAGCTGATAACCCATCAAATTTTCAGGTATCACAAAACAGACCAAATAACCCTTATTATGGTTACTGTTGGCAGAGGTTTAGAAGTAAATTGAATCCTAATTCATTTATGCAGGTTTCTGCAGGACATAAACAGTCATTTTGAAAAAAGTTTTCCAACTCTACTACTTGTAGAAATTTCTAAAACTTTATCCACAGCTCAGAGAAATAGCCCAGATGAAGTTCTGTATGCACTTCTCGAGGCTTTGGTCAATTAACTTTAAGAGAATGGTAGAGCTAATTGTACCCAGTAAATAAGAGGTTGGTTTGAACAGGAGATCCAACTTTGACCAACCAAGGCTCTTCTTAGTTCCAAGTCTCTTGCACCACTCTAAACACTGAGGTGGGGACAGTAAGCACTGAAATAAGAAAGCTGCATGTCAGGAAAAAATTAATCTATTATTTCCAAATAAACCTAAATCCCAAGTTGAATGCCCTCTGCCTTTGATGGCAGAAGTGAAGAGCATCACATAGATTTTTCTCTTGAGGTTCAATCTTTTAATTATTTATAGCTAATCCTGTAGAATTTAGGCTTTCTTCTCCCCATTTGGTCTTGCTTCTTGCTGTACTGCAAGAGGGTCAAGGACAAACCTAAACAGAGAATTGGACATATATAGACTCATTTTAAAAAGGTAAGGGATGCCTTACTTAAATGGTAAGCCATTGGTAAAAATCTACTGTTGGCAGCTGGGGGGAAAAAAAAAAGCTGCCACTATTTTCCTAAGTAAAAACAAACAAACAAACACCACACACACAAAGCTAACATTCACAGAGAAAAATTCCACATCCTTTAGTCTTTGTGTTCATTGTATTTCACAATGGATAGAAGAGAAAAGGATTATAAAGTAATTGGGAGATGTTTTCCAGGTTGAAATACCAAAACACCGCAACAGTTGATACATGGGTGTGATGAGTACCAAAGACAAATGACACTTACAGGAATATTCAAAGCCAAGAAAAACAAAATGGAATTCTCACATGCAAGGCCAAGAACTTTGTTGTGTAAGTACAATGTGGCAAAGACAACAAAATCTTAAAATAGAATCAACTATGAAAACAATTTTAGACTACAGAAAAAAACCAAATCTAATTGCCAAGAAACACCTCTGAACACAAGGGCACCAGAAACTGTACAAAACACAGCAATACAGACAAGTAGATATCCTGGCCCTGGGTATGTAATACTGGGTGAAAGGCAGCAGTCTTTTAGGTTATTTTGCAAAATGACATGTGAAAAATTCTATTTGTGACAAATGCCCGGCCTGATAGCAATGCACAGGAGCCATAAGAAACAAAATATTCAGTATCCTGTAAATTGGCAATACCAGTTCATATCTAAAGAAAGAAGGAAAGACTCCCACACTGTTACTTTTGCCTCTTCAGTCACCTCAAATCCTGTAACCCTTCTACAGATCCATTAAAAAAATGACACTACTTCTCTGTCAGTAAGCTCACATGACCAGAGGAAGTAAATTTTAAATAGAGGCACTCAACAAGATTAGAGACAGAGATGGCATTGCTGCTGGCAGTTACAGGACATGTAAGGGAGGTGCTTTTTATCGAAAAGAAGGAATGATCAGAGTCGAAAGTAAGTCTTCAGACACAAAAACCTCCTACCCTAGTGCAGAATAATGGCACTTACAGACAAGGTTATTTTTGGACACTTAAGAGGTGGTGAATCATATGGACATAGGCTCCAAATCATTCTATTCATCAATGCCTCATCCTTCTCTTTTCTTCTTTGGCTCTCTACACAGCCATAATTCTTTTCTCATCTACTTCTGAATCCCCTTTGAGTGCAGGAACTCTCCTCTCCTCTTTACTTCTGCTTGGCTGTCTTCCTGTACTCATTCTTCACCATCCATCTGAAACTATTCCACATCTCTATCCTGTAACTTTTTATCATCTTTCATCATAACTTCATTTTAATTGACAATGTTGATAACATAAAAAAAGGAGCCACTGTCTGCCATCAGGTATCTATGACAGTGGTGTAGCCAAGTGTGCACCAGTCACTTTACAGTCCATCCTCTGAGTTGTTAACTACCATCCAGCCCTTCAGAAACCTCCATTTCTGCACTAAATCTGTTATTGCCTAGTGCCGTGTCTTCTGCATACTATGGACGGTGCTATCTTGGTCTGTGATCAGACACACAAATGGAGCCTAGAGGAGAAGTAGGTTGGTGGGATTTCCTCTTAACCCCTTGCTGAGCAGTGGGAACTCAGCTGAGCTCTGTCTGCACTGCACTGTGGGGAGCAGCCCGCTCCAAGTCGCTTCATGAGAAGTTATATTCTCCTTAAATTCCTTCTGTCATTTTACTGGGACACAGATTTTTTCACCAATCATCCTGCAATATGACCTAAAAGACTGCTGCCTTTCACCCACTTCATTTATATAACTTGTATATCATTACTTTAATCATATTTCTCCGATTTATAATGTTGCTGAATAAAGCTGTTACATAAATTAGAGGGATTAAAAATAGAAAACACAGTTCCACTTTCAGAATACTGCAGCACAAAGCATGTGTATCAGCTGATGCTAAATCAGAAAAACTGTATCATCCTTTTGACACATTAGAAATCAGAATTTCTTTATATTGATAGTGAAAAATAATTTCAAACATCCATTACAGCAATGTTAATTCTAAGCATAGTCCAATTTTTCTTGTTTCATAGTAAGCATTATGAAATTGCTGTGTTTTCAACAGTATTAATCAGCATTCAAAAGGCATGAAATTGTCCCAGAAAAACTATTTCTAGTTAAAGGCTTTATTGTTGCCAACAAAATATTTTTTATTTAAATCTTAAAGTTTTTAGTGACAAAACAAATATTTAAAAGTCAATTTGCAACTTCTCCGTTAACACAGATTAAATTTCACACCACATATTAATTAGTATTTTCTCAACATCATAGGAACACAATGTAGGTTCCTGCTCATGGTAATAAACTTGGTAGTACCCATACCACTCCAGTAGTGCAAAGGACTCACAAGAAACTCACTTGTTGATAAAACACTGATAGTGCCTGTTTAGACCTCGCTCGCATTGAGCTCTTCAAGTCCTCAAAAGCAGCACTTCACCTGCCAAAGCAGCCACTCGTGGCTCAGCCACACCTCGCCTTCTGGAGCTTTTTAAATGGGTACATTTATGTTCACCACAACAGTGATCCCTTTCACATAAGAGACAGCTGTTACACGATGTTCAATATCCTTTTAATCCTCTATAGACCGTAGACAGAAAGGTTGACAGAACTGACAGTTTTTATTATGGCTTGTCCTGTACACAATAATCTTCTTTTGCCTGGACTATTCTCCCAGAAGTGTTACAGATATTTTGACTTTTTTTGATACATCAAATATGCTTTTTAGGAGATAAGAAATTAGTTTTATGTGGCATGATTCTTGTCCTGTGTAAATTACCTTTCTAAAATATGAAACAGCTGTTGTCTGTTTATCTTAATGTCAATAAAACTCCTCTGGGTTCACTTCAGGAATGATACACTTCACAAGTTTAGTCAACGATGTTTTTTCTCCCAAAATGCCTTCATCATCTATGCACATCTTACAAATGCCACTCTGTTCACTATATCAATATCAGGATCACAAATCTACCATTTATTTGCACTGAAAACATTGATTAAATTTAAGAATAACATATATAAACTATCTATGATACAATATAAACTAACTAAAATGCATTAATTGAAAATTTAAGAAAATGTTCTCAATTAAAAAGTACAAACCCAGAAGAACTGGATTTCCTCACTACAGCACCACAAACTATCTTGCAATTTAGGCATGCCAGCAATTTTACCACAATTAAGGGAAGAGTGATTTAAACTACAAACTTTTGTGGAGAATTAGTCTTGGGAAAGGCAATAACAGCAGAATAAGCTAAAGCTTCCCTTTTTAGGATCTGAGCACCAAGAAACTCCCCAGCTATCCCTTTTCCATCACCCTGAAATCATCCACAGATCTGACTGAATGCTGATCTAGAACCCTGCCACTCACAGGTCAGGCAAAGCTGCTCTCTGCACACAGTGCAATCCCACCACTCCCCAACTCATGATGCTGACATTAGTAAGGGGTAGGAATGTGGGAGAAAGGGAGAAAAGAGAGCAAAAGACCAGGAGGGTTTTAGCTTTGCTGTTGGTGTCACCTGAACATTTGACCCTACACTGGGCAGGCACTGGAAGCAGGCAAAAGCACAAATTAAATAACCAAATTTCAGATTAAAAAGAAAACCTCTAAAGGTTCCAGTTGCTCTTGTTTTCAGAATTACAGAAACAAAAAAGAATTACCAGTTTTGGCTGCTACTACAGTTTAGAACTCCAGAGAAAACTGAGGGGTCAGTCACCTTTCCACTGTGGACCCTATAAAGATGCTTCTACCAATGGAGGAGATAGGTCATTGACCCCGGCTGATCACCTTTTTCCAACTTTTAAAACTTGGAAAGAAAGGCAAAGTTTCCTTAGTAAATAAAGCTCATTCTTTCCAGACAGTGAACACTCCATTATCACACTGCTTAACTGTGCTCTATTTCAATATGTGTAGTCCTCAGTGGGACCCGCTCAGACCATTGAATTGCTTATGATGAAAACGTTTCAGCAATTTCTTAAGCCAGTCTCATGGAAATCTTCCAGAAGTGAGTTCCCAGCACTCCAGTGTCCTCAGTCCTCCCCACCTTAAAATTGCTGCAGCTACAGATTTGAGAACCCTGTGCCACTACTCCTGTCTTTTCCCTCCTTTGGAAACTTTGAGAACTCAGTAGAGGTGTCTAAGATTTAATATTTTGTCTAGAAATTGCACTTGTACAAGGACTCTCTTTCATCTTCTTCTTCAAATTAAGAGGTGTGTCTAAAATACCTTAATAAGTGATACTGTAACTTGTTAATCTGCTCACTCATCAAGACCCAGAAAAAAAGGAAATCTGCCTGCTATTTTGGTTCTGATTTTCTATGCTGCAAATAATTGATGCATTTTTTTAGTCATAAGAAAATAATGTTACCCTGTTAATAATATAAAAGCATCTTTTTTTTAAAAGTGGCATTTTCTTACATGCTTTGATGTTTAAGATAATTATTTAGCTTTGCTTTTCTACCTTAAATTTACCCCAAAAGTAAAGATTCAAAACCAGCATCTCCTCAGCAAATGCAAAGAGTTTTATGACACAATTACAGAAATCACAGAGGGAAACTAGAGAGGTGAGCACAGAGTAAAGGCAAACCCTGAAGAAATTACACTAAGAATCAACCTTTAAATTCAAGGTATAAGTAACATTTTAATAGTGGAGAGTTGAAAATTCAGTCTTAACTGTTTGCAAGAGGGAAATACACCAACTCATTAAGACTAAATGATTGGTCTTGTATGTGCTATATCCAGTTTTTTCTATAACCACATTCACTGGGAAAAAAATTTATAACATTCATGCATTCACAGCATGATAATATGAATAAATGACACAGTTGAAAGTCACTGTCCAGACTTCACATTATGTGAAACCAATATATCATTTAATTATTTTTTTTTTAGCTGGGCATCTCCCCCAACTAAAAAAAAAGGCAAATCAAAACCAAGCAATAAAAACCCCACCAAACAAACTAAACAAACCAAAAAAAATATATGGACAGAGCCTTTCTGTAGATCACCAAATAAATTTAACCCCTGGGTAGCAAGGCTGCCTCACAGAAGCACCCCAGTGTATACTTGTACCTTTCCACAATTTCATCCTCCCAGTGTAGAAATCTCCTACATGCAAATCCCCTTCATGCAAACTCCTTAATTGGAGGGAGCTATTCAAGCTTTACAGTTTCACCAGGCTACATGGACAGAAGGCTGGGCTACATGATCCAACAGGTTTACACTATCTTTAAAATTTCTCCTACTATGCTGAATAACGACCTTTTAAAATGGCAAATTTATGTCTGCTTATCTATCTACGGTTGACGTTTCCCACAGAGAGAAGCAGACTCTAAAAATTTAAGAGTTCATGTCTGTCTCAAGTTATTTAGGACTAGAAGAGTAATATGAGTATTTATTTCACTTATAAATTAAATCCTTACTTTAAGCACTTTACTAGGCACCCCAAAATTAGGATAAATAAAAAGGACTGTAGTTAAAATAACAGTACCCAAAGGATCTAAAGTATGAAATACATACAAGGATTTTCCAAGTATAACCACATGAAAATCTTTTAAAAACAGTTTGATTTCTGAGCACTACAGCATGGCCTTTTAGGTCAATGTATATTGGCAAAGAAAACTACATCTACTAGCTAAACATAGAAAATACTCTGGATTCTCAGTGTCAAGAAGGCTTTGGGAGGGCAACTAGAGAATAATCAGTGTTTGCAAAAATAGGACAAACATTTGTTGCTAAAAAAAAAAAAAGGCACAAAAATCTTGCATTTTAGGTTTCACCTCTACAAGCTAAGCAGGGAGAATTTTCACATCCTTTTAAGAAGATTATATAAACGAAAGTATTTGTCACATTTCCTCCCATACTGAAGTTAATGGCATAAGAATGAATACATTTTCTGTGATGGCTCAGCAGTTAAGTGCTGTCTGGAAAATATTAAAGAAAATGTGGGGTTTTTTTCCAGAGGAACACAGCTTTAAGAAATTTTAGGATGCATTTAAAAAATCATTAATCTGCTGGTTCACAATAGTTTGATAGATCCCTTGTTCTTGAATTTGTGGCATTGTTCTTCTTTGTACATGTAGCTCAAATTGTTAGACCTACATCAAATACAGCAATCCCAGGACTGTAAATGTAGTGTGGCTGAAAAAGCACACTTCTCCCATTTCCCAAAGGCACTGCATTTTCAAAAACCTGCTGGAAAGATTTAAATATTCTCTTTTGGTAGATAGTTTTGCTTGCTACAAACGAGCAGATGTCTGCCTTTTGGCAATTCTTTTTTATGCAGTTATTTGAAAACAATTACATAAAAATATTAAAATTTATATATAAAAAAATACTCCACAAAGATCTGCATTTCTCAGACTAGTCACACAGACATTTCAGAAAGCCTAGGAACCAGTACAAAATGCTTCTTCTCTTCCACCCTCCATAAGTTCCTCCTCTACACAAAATCACAGAGAGTACACATTACCAACTCCCCAACTGTTCCTGCATCCCAGACTTTGATGCTCTGATTTGAGCATTACTCTTTCTAACCCAGAAGCATTAGGGTTTAATGAATGCATCCAATAACTCCCAGAGTTTCATACCTCAGGATTTACAGGGCACTGGGATGCAGCCTATGATATCAACACAATCACACATATTGCTTACTTACCAGTGTCTCTCTTCCTTAACACTGAGGGCTGCCAGTTCTTTTCTTTACTCCAGGTGAATGCCCAAGTCTTCAAACTCAGACAGCTCTTATTCAATTTCTCAGCAGTAAGAATCCTGAAGCTCTGTACCCATGCCCACAAATTAAGGCAACAAGAAAACCTCCCTGACAGCAGCTCCTGTCGGTCTGCTCCATTCCTGCATCCCTGGCTCCAGGATGTCAGGAGGCAAGCCTACCTAGTGCTCCCCCCGTCCTTGGCCGGGATGTGATCACAGCAGAATATATTCCAATTTGGGGTTACTGTAGACCAGTGAGAGTTTTCATTGTGAATAATGCTGCTGCTTTATCAGATTCCGGGCAGGACTTGCCCGTTTACCAATTTTAAAAGCAGTTAGCTCACTTTCACGAAGGTATCTTGATATTGGCTTCCAAATTTTAAGCAGGAGAAGGAAAGATACTTTTCTTTTTAGAATCCCACTCCAATCCTATTTCAGGTATATTCAGGGGCTGTATTTTCTACAGTGGGCTGGATGGTGTTAAACATTCAGGAAAGGCTCCCAAAGACACCAGAACTCCTTAGGTTTCGTCTCCAGTCTCTGACTGAAGTTAGGCAGTTCAACAAAGAGTATCAATATAAATTCAAACCAACTCTTGGGTGTTTGTTGTGCTGTCAGTATGTGTTCAAGCACATAACATGACGCAAGGGAACAGAGGACAACAAATGCAACTTAAGGGTGTTTAGTCACTTCTAATTTAGTCAAAGCAATTTGCTTTTCTTTTGCAAGCCTAGAATAGCAGAAAGATAGAATTATCCACTCTTAACTTCCCATTTCACTAAGGATGCGAAATGTACTACTAGTCACCTTATGACTGGAAACAATTTCTTGGAAATAGCCTCTGCTTATTGTTTCCTGCACTGAAGCCATTTTTTGCATAACCAGATGGGATATTTTTCCAATCATAAGAAGTCTTTTTGGAAATGAAGACAGGAGTGAAGAACAGTAAAAGCTCTACCTTTTCTTCATCCCTTCACTTCCTTATCCATGACTTATCCATCCCTTCACTTCCTTATCCATGCTCTTCAGCCCCTTCAAAGAACAGGAACTTTTCAGAGAGACAGGAATTTGACAGTTATCACTCAAAGAGAAATGTTTTTGGTTTTTTTAACAAATTCAATTCCCAAAATGCAAAAAACAATTCAAATCAGAGTAATTAAGAGCAGAGTTCCTGACAGTATTTTGGAAGATCTCTCTACAAATCCATTTTGGTGCTTTATGCATGCTAAGATCCAGCAACCTAAGTTGTTATACCCTTTTGCTTACAAAACATGACCAGGCAAAACTCTGTCCTCAATTCAAAGCAAAAGCAACAGAAATATGCAAAATATATTACATACAGCAAAATAACCCTCTCAGTTTCCAGCAAAGAGGAGAGAGTGGCACTGCTCTGGAAAAATGCTCTACTGATAGCTCAGCATGATCTTTCCTAAAATATTCTTGAATATGTTTACTAGCACTATGCAAGATGATGTAGTAGTGAAAACAGTTAACACTGAACCACAAATGTCAAAACAGACTAAGAACATTATGTGATACATTATTCTTTCTTTATTGTGTTTGTTCACTTGCTAATTTGCACGATTCAGTAATTCACAGAAGAGTCTCCCTATCATTAGTGCAAATTAGTAATTTTCTAGCACATAGTTAAAAATACACATCAAATTTATACTATACATTGCATGTTTGTTGCCTTTGAGAAGATGAAAAAATATTACATGGTCAAATGAAATCCCTGGGTGATTATTTGAACCTGAAAATAGCTCTACACAACCTCCTGACATATTTCTCAACATTAGCCTGGTGGGAGTATATCACTCACCAGCATTTTTCTGCTTAGCATGAAAATATAAAGCTATTTTTTTCTGAATAGCTCCTGATCGCACTACTATTCACATATTTTAAACTGAAGTCATTTCTTCACTGGATGAATCCTATTACTGCCACACCAGTAACATTATACCTGTCCTAATCCTTCTCTAACACACACTTTTCCCATTGTATAAGCCTAAGTCACTGTGTAGAGATAAATCCCAAATAGATGCAGATTCCATAAAAAAAAATTTAAACATCGTATTTTGGTTTTAGATTCTGCCAAAAAAAAAAAAAAAATCATTCAACTGTATCTCACAGTATTACTTTGCATGCACCATCATTTTTGGAGGAAGAAGGGTTTTTCGTAATGAATCTATCTCATTACTATGGTCTGTGCACTCTTTACACAATACACACACTACAAATAATGCAATGAGTGTTTTAACTAAGTTTTATGTTCCAAAATAACAAGCAAACCAGACTTATTTTCAGATGCTGTGATTTAGTGATACCTTTCTATTAAGACAAATAAATAACAAGTTCCAGCATTTTCAATATTCTTACAATACATGCAACGTAAGGTGTGGGACTCAACCCAACTTGACCAGAGGAGTTGAAATTAGTTTAGTCATCAGCCATGAATTATGTGTGACAAATGCCCTCAAGTATTCCATCTTTTTACATAGTCAGTTCATAATGGCTCTTGCTAGTATCTATTAAATATTTTATGAATTTATCATGAATATAAAGTATGACATTACTACCTTATGCTTGGAGAAATAAGAGATTCAATTACTGACACACTATATCCAGGGGTGGGGAAATATAAGTGGGAAAAATGTAGATTAAGAAAAAGAAAACAAAAACCCAACAGTAGCAAGCATTAACTAAACACAAACACCTTGCTAGGCCAAGTTTTTCATGCCAAACCTATTCCAAGTTGCCAAGTGTTTCAGATGCCAATTCTGGGACCAGTACAGAAACCTACAGTTCTGCTGCAAACACACTAATATTAAATTTACTGATTTTCAGAATGTCACATTCTCCTTTTAAACAAAAACAGGTATTTGAGGCATTTTCCGAAACACCAACGTTGAAATTTGCATCATGTTTTATGAACACATACGCTGTATTGTACTAAATCAGTACTATTGTACTCGGGTTATGTGACAAACTTACTCCTAAACACTGATCTACTGATCACAACTGGTCTAAATTTTTCTGCCCAGCTACAAACTTCTATTTCTTCAATAGAGATCAGCAGAATTTTTTTTTTTTTGTAGGCTCAGAACCCAGCCTTACACCATAACCTAAAAATAGGTGACAGGATTTGCCTCACTAACCACGACACACAAAATGCAGATACCTAAACCAAGTATCATGAATCAATCAGCCACTTTTCAAAAATATTATTTTGTAAACCATGACTTCCTGCTAACATAAAACTTAGCTGCATTGTGATCAGCGTTCATCCTGAAAATGTTATGGTGGACCAGGTGAAAGCAAAGCCATAACTCTTCACTTTGCATCTGCAAGTAATAAAGCTAAGTCAGTGCCCATAACCACATGTGAAATAATTAGCTCTGTCCATTCCTTATTGTGTCAGTGGTATAACGTTGAGACATTTTGTTTGCTCACAGAGATTGTGAAGTGTCCATCCTTGGAGGCATTCAAAACCTGGCTAGACACAGCTCAGTCCAATCTGCTCTAGTCAACACTGTTCTGAGTAAGAGGACTGGACTAGACAACCTCCAATCTCAGTAAGTGACTGACAGTACAAGAGATAACTAAACCATCTGCTTGAATGTCATTTATCCCTGCCTGCCCTCCCAGGGTCCTCAGAGCTATGCTAACCCTATCAACACAGAACTCACAAAAGGCAAGTTCACTCCTCTACAGGAGACTGTGTTTATCTGCTCACATTTACCCAGGCAGTCACCCTCAACAGAGCACCTGAGCACCTCTCACTCCTGCTTTGTACTCCTCTCCCCATCCAAGGTATAAGGCAGTGAAATACTATTCCAGTTTTGACCACAAAGGACTAAGGTACAGAACACTTTGGCAGTTTTCAGCCACCTGCAGCACAGAAACCACTTGCATCCCACCCTCCAAGGCAATACCAGAACCATCCAGTTATCCCTCATTCCCGTGTGCTCCACTGGACCATCAAGTTCGAAGATAATGTCTTTCTTAAGTTAACAAGAGCTTTCTGAAAATTTTTATTTAAAAGCTACAGTGATCAAGAGAATAACTCCCAATCTGTTGCTCCAAGCAAACAAAATTGTGATCCCAGGAACAAGAAGTCTGTCTTTAACTTCAGTGTACCACAAGGCCAAGTTACAGCAACACTTTTGCTACTTTTACTTGTATTTGCTCTGAAGAGTGCAGGCAATTCAGGAGTTACCTGGAATTTAGGCTGTCACTGAACATCAGCAAGACTGCTGAGTGTCAGATGAAGAATTCTTGTCACAGACATTAATATGACAGTAAAAAAGAAAAGTTTTATTTTTAGATTTCTGTTGAAGTTGCAGGCCTATTGATTAGACATTTTTAAAGGAAAAATACACTGTAAACAGAAGCAACACATTTGGATGTCAGAGATTCAGTTCCTTAATGACATTTTTAAAATCTCCTTTGATAAAATTAAATGCCTTAATAAATAATGACATGTTACATTGGTTTTTTTTCATATTATACATTTGTGAATGAACACTGACTGGAGCACCAAGGTAATTGCATTTAACATTTGCATGAGAATGAATTGAAATACAGTTATTAAAAAACCCCTATATTTATGCATGTCAAAAGAAACAGTTGTTTTCTAGTATAAAATCTCATAGTATAGAATATATTTTTTCAACTTCTGTTAGGTACAGATGAAGTCTCAACAGTAAAGATCAGCATTATGCCATGTAATAAATTATTTTTTTCTATTTAGGATGACAGAGGTGTAACTTGTGAGACATTCCAAGTCTCTAAATTTTGCTTTTTTTATTGCTCAGAGAGGTCTTATGATCAGCACCGTGACAAGTCCATGAAAATTTTTGAAGATACACCAAATTCCTGTTAGTATTAAGCAAATTCATATTTAGTATTTAACACTTTCAGGAAACGAAGTAGTCTTATTTGTATCGTTCTTTAAACAAAAAGCACAAAGTATCTTTGAAATTACTGGTAAACAGGAAAGACTGGATATCTTTACACATTCACAATATTCAGTTCACTTTACACTGTCCTCCACTACATCTAAGTATAACAGTAATTACTGCAATAAAGAATATACTCTCACACTAATGAGAAATCCTGCAGAGGACTTTTTGAAATGTCTTTCCTTTAATGATTCTGATCAACTTGCAATAGCAATCATACAGGGAGTATCTAGTAGGTTCTGTATCAGTTTCATGAAGAAAATAAGGTGTAATTTAGCATGTGTGCAAACTGCATAATATTAAATAATCGCTTTATTTTACATCTGAGTTCTGGGGCTTGGTGGTTTGGGATTGTTTTTAAAGAAAAGAAAAAAACAGCTGAAGATTAATGCATGTTAACAGACTACATTCAAAATACACTGAATGAAACAGTGATCTGTACACTATGATTACCCCATGGAATAAAATTATTTATCCTGCTCAAGTATGTCACCAAACATATCAGAAACAGTATTAAAATGAAGCTGTCATCTTTTTCATTCAATAGGAATCCAAACAATATTCACAGGTTTTTTCCAGAGTAACACAAGTGTTTTCCAGTTGTATGAAACACTTCGAAGACATATTCTGAATGGTAGACTCACTTCTTGTCTGAATTTAATATTAGGCAACTTTCTTGCTACACTGTTGTCTCTTGGTAGTCACTACACAGTGTAATAAAAGAAATAAGGATCCCTCGTGTTGATAAAATACAGTATGTCTGAAGGGAGCAAGCATGTGCACATGTGTTTAAAATAGAATGCACAAATCAAATGTTTTATTTGGATTGGGGCTGGCACAAATCAGTAGCTAACAAAAGCATTACTGCTATCCCGAGGCTGCAGTCTGTGAATAAACAACTTTGAAAAGAAACTATTCTGAAGGAAACCTCCACTCTCACCTATCATATACAGCATCCATCTGTCTGATGCACACTTAGTGAAACTGAATTTGACTATGGTACCTAACGGTTTTATTGAATGACTCCAAAGTTATTCAATAAAAGGGAATTTGGTAGAAGGAAACAAGACCCTTTCACCTAATGAGACATAAATTCCCTCAAAATACTTTAGCAGTGTCTAAATTAAACCATCTGTGGTATTAAGAGAGGCTCAGGGATGATAAGCCACAGAGTTCCCCTATCTTTTGCCAGCATGTTAAACAAATCTTCCTGACAGAGCCACACTGCCAAAAAGCAACTAAACTCCAGAGAAGCCCTCCTGCCTCTAACCATGAGTCCCTTCTTGCCTTTTAGTGCTACAATTTCCAAAGCACTTCCAGCACACAGGCAGCCAAGCTAGGTGACAGGGAGTGCTTTAAACTTGCAGTACCAAGTGAGTCTGTGTTTTAATGAAACTTTGCACTACAAGAGGGTGAAGTGTCCAAGAATGTCCTTATGAGGAGTAGTGTGAGGCTTCTACTGTAGGGAAGCCTCAAAATACAAAACACTATATGTAGTCCAGAAGAAATGCAAGAAGCTAAACTTTCTGTCCTTTTTGAACTGTTCCTAATATCAGCAGCTACATTATAAACTAAAACTTCGACTTATATCCTGGTTGGAAAAAAAACCCAAACAAACAAAACAACCCAACAAACCAACATGTTCTTTTGATCTTTAATACATAATGTAAGCCTACCTTCCCTTTACATTTTTTCTCACCTTTAAAGTATCAATCCTAGTGCAAACAAAAAAATTAGAAGAATGAACACAACAGAAAGTTCTTGCCAGCTTTCCTGTGCTCCAGAAAAAGCCTGGTGATGCAGAGGATGCTTACAGGATACTCTCAAGGTTACCAGATCCAAACCATGGCAAACCCAGGAATTACATGAGCAGCTTTTCACATGAATGATGGTCCCTTCCTTGACTGCCCAGCACAACAGCAGTGCTGCACTGCCACATTCAGAAGAGCAGCATCACCCTACCAGCTAATTAGAAATCACTGGTGCTTATGAATCTCTCTAAAACAGGTACATGCACATCTTAAATACTGTCCAAAACCAAGCAAACACATTGGTAAGTGGCATGCAGGCACATCCTGCATGAGTTTCGAACAAGTTTGCAGGAAACCAATGCACTTATCCCCCCTTCCACAAATGAGTAGGTAACATACAGATTTCAACGCTAAGCATTTATCAAGAACCATTATTAAGAACAAAAAACAAGGAAACACAAAACCCAGAATATTCTCAGACGTAAATCATGGTTAGATGTATGAAATGAAAGCTGCTGCTAGTTAACAGAAGACACAGACAGAGTGGGACTCTGTAACCCTCAGTACATGAAGTGACTTAAGAAGAGAAGCTCCTCCCAAAAGTGGTTCTCTTAAAACCTAAAACTTGCCTGGAAACATGTCTATCACAAAATGCTACCAGAAAGAATCTGGAAGCTGGACAGCTATTTACCTCCAACTGTACATATTTTTCATATCCTTAGATGGGTAAGGAACTGCCCACATGCAGTTCTCACACAGCCAGTCCTCACAGAATTCCCCTGCATCCTACCCATCATAGCTAGACCTGCATTTCTAGGTCAGCTACACATAAGATTCATCCTTCTTCAGCCATTTTCCCTGAACCAAATTTTGGTGCTTCAGCCTCTGCTATGCAAAGTAGCATATGAAACTTTGTCCCAGAGTACAGAAAACACACATCACTCACAACACTGAGTAAAGAGATGTTTCCCAGATCTTCTAAAATGAACACTGTGTGTACTGCTCACAGAGGAGTGGAACAGACCATCCTCTGCAATGTCCATCCAGCAGACAAGTTACAGCCAGAGATTCATTTACTCCATGTAGTAATTATATGTATCAGGATCGTAAAGTGAATGTTGTAGTCCCCAAATGTATTTCTAATTCTAGTGCAAAATCCTAATACTTTTATTTTTCAAAAGTATGACTGCATTCAATAGTTTGAAAATATTAAAAAAAAAAAAAAAACAGTCAAGACTTTCTACCACTAGAAGAAACAGATATTTTATTTATAAACACAAAGCGGGGAGGAGGAGGAGGAAGAAAGAGGCTGTTGGTAACATGAAATGTCATTTTCATAGTGCACAAGTACTACGGGTTAATTACTGCTAACGTGGCTAGACTATTCAAGTTTTAATCAACAGACCCTACTCTATTGCAGATGCTAACATCTGTAAAAGTTCTACCTCCTTCAGGCATTGTAGCACCTGGAGAAGCCACAGGGAAGGTAACATGGAGTCTTCTTGACATTACTGCAGCAGCTGTCAGCTCAGGAGGAGGCATATTCTGACTTGTACCAGACAGCAGCATTGTACAAACCCACACTCCCCCTTATTAAATACAGTCCATAAGCAACACTAGGAAATCTGTACTGAGAACAGACTTACCATATGATAAAAATATCAGAATTCATTAGTGAGATGTACTTCAAGCTTTTAATTTTGTCACACGGGTATAGACCTTGATTTGGCAATTGTTTCAAGTGGCAAATATACCATTAACAAAATCATACCATTCGTGGTGACATTGTAACTTCAGTCTAACTGTGCAGTATCTTTGATTTAAATACATAAATTTTAACAGGACTGTTTGAAACCACAACCAAAAAGCTGAAAAATATTTATTTCATGAACTTATTTTCATGACTTCTCTTTTTAGTGGGTCTACTAACTGTAAGCAAAAATGTAGGCAATTATGAAAAAAATTAGTACAAGAACCGAATAAAGATACACTGGACACTACAGAAAACCGTTCATCCTTCACCAGTCCAATCTTGGAACAAAGGACCAATGGTTTATTCCTGTTTGAAAGCACATCCCAGTTGCAAGATGATCATCACAAACTCCCCCAAAGTGAGTTATAGAGCTGCAAATTCAGCAGGATCAGTACAAAGAAAGCACTGCAGCCTTTCCTACGTGAAGGCTATACCATACCACACCACCATCACAAAAAATAAGATGCAAAAGCTTAAAATATTTGCCATTTATTCATTGGGATTTCTTTCACAATGGTATACTAATAATAATGATCACTTTTCCAGGTTAAATTTCCATCCAATTTGTCTGTATGGAAATAAATGCTAATATTGACAAACTACATTGCAGTGGCAGAAAAGCTACAAAGCAGTATCATCACTTCTAGGTTTTCATTTATTATTTACTCAAATCCTTTCCAAAGCCCTAGCACTCCAGCACACGTTCATGAGAGAAGTATTTTCATCAGCAATGTGTCCAGGAATATCTGGAGTAACAAAAACTGAAGAACTTGTTTCCCTCAACTTCACAATACCAAAGTGCTATGAAATAAAAACGGAGCGCAAGGCTGGTAACTTCAATATGCTTCCCAGATCCACTGCAATAAGAGAATATCCTAGCATGTCTCATAATATTTAATAATCTTGCTGCAAATCAGTGCAGCAAGAACAATCTTCCTTGTTCTTACAATAAACTGCTGTTAGGCTCTCCCTAACTCTACAGAAAATACTCTCAGAGCATTTCCACAATGCTACAATAACTAAATTGAATACTAAGAAGTGTAGTACTAATGCCATGTACTAAAATAACTCAGAACTTGAAATTTTTTTATACTCTTACAAGTCAATCTACTTCTACAGGAAAAAGAAACCAGATTTCAGACTACGGTTCCACAAAAATCAGTAGACATTACAATTTTTAAAGGATTTTCTAGAAAGTAAGAGCAGTCTTTCAGATATAAAACACTTATGAAACTTACTCTGCAGAGCAGATCAACTTCTTTATCTCAATCTGTAAACACAGTAGGTAAAGCTGACAGTTGTCAATCTATTATGGTCAATCACCCATTGATCTCAATGGGGTAATGCAAAACTAAAGAGAGGCAAGAGATTTTACAGATTAGGGAATTTGTAGATACCACCATTGCTTGTTAAGTGCCACATTATCATACTCAGCTCACATGGAGGGGACAGACACACCTCTCCCTTTTTGAACACTGCGCTATTTCCCTTTCACTCATGGCTCTGCAATGCAGAGTATTTCTGGATCTGTCTGCTACAATTCTCACTCTCCAGTGCAGACTCCAGTTCCAGTCTCTGTCCAGTAGATCCAGTGACATGATCACTTACTGAACACATCCATACACCACACATACTATAAACTAATAACACATACACCTAAAGCAATCATCAGGCCTTACAGAGCCTCATCCTAGGGATATCAGAGTGGAAGGCAGCATACACATCTCCCATTCATTCCTCAGGCTGCTCCAAATCTCCACAGCAGTCTAAAACAGAGGTGACATTGGGATGGCTCTATCATAAAATCTCTCTTCCATGGTCCAGGGCCAAGTAATGTATCCAGAGGAGTTATTTTGATGACTTAATGCTAATATTGAAATTATGATATGAAACAAGGTGTTAGAAGATGTGTGTATTCAAAACTCAGAGAATACAAAACTAAATCTTATTTTACTTCAAAGGAGGCAAAGTCAGTTACCCACGCAGACACCCAGTTATTGATCCAGTCTCATCTGAAGATTTTGAATTGAATGATTAAATCAAGAAGAGTAAGAGCTCAAATACGCCCAAGGCAGGGAGGTGCTTGGGGGTTCCTGGCAGATATGTAATTCTTAACACAGCTCTTAGACTCTCTCTGGTTATCCTTTATCACTTTCTTACAACTTCTGAAAAACAGAGGCTTTGGTATACAAAAGAGATGTGAATGGGTACATAAGAAATACTTGTGCATACAATCTAAGGGGCCTTGAAGTCTAAACTGAACCCAGCCATCCTAGATGATATCCCCTTGAGCTGTTTCTAAGTCACCTCAACACAAACAGGACTAGAATGATAACAGTTATCTTGAGAATTGCAACATACCTACTTGCATTGCCACACAAATCAGAATCACCTTTCCTCAAATCACCCAAGTGATTTTAATTACAGGGTCAGGCTTGAAGATACATTAGTAAGATTGGCTCTTCTCACCATTCCAAAACTTTTTGAGATATTTTAAAATATCCTACCTTCGAAATCTTCCATTCAGCAGTATAACCTCTCATTCAGAGAATTAGCTTTTATTTTGACTGCTCGATCTTTTGTATCATTCAGGCACGTGCTACTCCTTTTCCATGAATTCAAAATGCAAGTATTGAAGCAGTATTTTTGACTGCTGTTTCATCTTCAAAGGCAAGGCTTGGGCTTTGAAGACTCCAAGTTAACTAAAGCTGACTTCTTCAAGCCAACTTGGATATTCAGGCTCCTAATACACACTAAATGAATGGATAGAGTAGGCAGGAGTATATGTAACAAATTCTCAAAAAAACAGCCAAGATGCTGGCTGCTAAGACTTTAGTTGCTGAATATCTGACAGGGTCAGAAACAAACCAGAGCCACGCCTTTCTTTTAGCAAAGTTTACCACTATGCACTTGCTCATGAGGAAATAAATTTAAGCTCTGCTTTTCTATCTGAAAATAGAAAAAAAATCAAAACAGTTTCACAGCAACCATTATCAGAAAACCTATGTTCAAGCCCTAAGCTGTGAACATTCTAAATTCAGGCACTTACTCAAAATCAGGAAGAGCAGGGATTTGAACTGACACATTTAACAGTGAAATACTTGGTAAACCTCTAACCTAGTTTTCAGTACCAGAAGGTTTCTAAGCTCCCTCTGTACATCTGGCTTGGTTAACCTGTAGGGACTGAACCAACACGGGCCAGGAAGAGTCTGTTTGAAAACCTACTGCAGAATTCAGTGTTGAGCAGCTCTTTTATGGAAGTGCAGCCTCAGTACCCTGGCAGCCTTTAGGGTGGGCTTTAGGAAGGTGAAGTGGCAACTCTTAAGCGACTTTAATAATTCCCCTCCACTGTCTCATAACTACCAGGTACTTTATCTTACCTGGTAATCTGAAAGATATTCTCACATGTTCTCAGCCTCCTCAATATAAAACCTGATTAAATCATCAGTCCATTTCTTTGAAAAATACTATATATTGTTCAATAAACTTGAAAAATAGATATATTCTGTTTAACAGATATGCAGCATTTCAAAAATCCCATTTCCAGAGAAAGAAAGTCCAAATGGATACTTCCAAGGATGCAAACTAGCTGCTGTATTCAATAAACATATCTATTTCTGCTTAGAATGATGCGAAGCACTACAGACACTGTTTTGGTGCTATATATGGTACATTACTCATTCTGAGAAATAGTTAGCTGAGTATTTTACAAATGGAAGAAAATAGCTACTTGCACATACATTTGTGATTCAAAGCCTTCATTTAAGCAGTGACACCCATCCATTTGAAGTCTGCAATGGTGCATGCTTTTTTATAACCGTTCTTTACATACAATGAGAACATCTAAATATACAACATGTTTATAGCATATCAGGCAGTCTTTCTAGTACATCAGCCCGATGCTGATGTTGGATGAGCACCTGACAGCACATCAACCATTCCATCACTCATTAACGTGTATCTCTGCAGCTTCCAGAAAGAGACAGATGATCTTCCCTTGGAGACCAGCACAGCTTGACCTGTACTGATGGGTGCCCAGTTTGACCTCTAAATCTCTGGGCAGCATTTCACAGCAAAGAAAAAGATTAAGATCTGATTAAATATCTTGTTTCCTCAATAACACTATAGAAGGCATTTAAGGAATGAAACCCCCAAGCTTTGTATGTTTATATTACACATAATAGTAAAAATGATAAAAAAGTATTTCGATGGACTTTTTAAAATAAGTTTCTACTATTGGTAGCAATTTGTTTTTTCTCTCAGCTGTTCACCTACTGACAGGAAGTATTCAGACATTTTTATAATGCCACGAAATTTGACAAAATCACACCACTACCACTATTACTACAACCTCTCAAAAATCCAGTGTATCCATGATCCAAAACTAGGAATAGAGTACAAGAAAGCCATGCAGGTTTTACATACTTCCACATAAGAATCTTTTAGTTTTGAGGCACAGAAAAAGCACACTTAGCCTGATCTGAATTGCTGCAGTGTTCTTGTTAAAAATCACCATCTGTCAGAGATTATCCTGTTTTACACAGAGGGAACATGCATTAATTATTAATCCTACTCCTCACAGAAATGTACTCACACAAGATCAGGACTATCCACGGTGTTACATGAGTATTAGTGTTCCTAGCAGGTAGTCTCTGGATGAAACTCAGGATTGATCCATTGAGAACTTCCAGCACTTGAGCTGCTTCAGGGCAGGTCACTGGCCACATGGCAGGGCATCATCTCAAAAGAAGCAACAGCTGAATTCCTAGGGCTGGAGTCTGCTTCCATGAGCCAACATAAATCCAACATACAGTACAGATATTACCTTTACCAACACATGCACTGTGGCTCTATGCTGTGCACACACTGAAGCTCATGTTCAAGTTTAAACATCAGAATTTGGCTTTGTTTAAAATTAAATGCAAGAGTAAGAGCTTTCTCAGTGTTGGCCAAAGTGCTCAGGACTTTACTGAGTCTTCCACATGTGCTGAGGGAAGGAATTCCTAGCTGTAAAGAAGCACACTGATGTGCCAGATCTGATTTAGCCACCATGAGAGAATTGGCAAAATGAGAAGATAAAGCAAGTTTGTCACAGATCTTAGTGAAGGACAATGAAAAGGGTTCATTCTTCCCCAAGGAATTCCTTAATCTCATGTATTTTCCTAGGGAAGCTGGTATAGATCATATTTTTGCTCTAATACAATTTTAACTATTTGGCATTGTTTGATATACAATGCCGTATATTGCCTTCAGTTAAAACTTCATTACTGCTGAGCTTGTTGCCTTGGTCAGAGGTGAACTGACCAGGAAAATCATTTCATCACGAACAAACTTCTTGTAGGCTTTAGTACTTCAATGAGAAAAAAATATTAAGAAAAACCACTGAGCAAAGTAATTGTGGGGCAGGGGGAAAGAGAAAGAGATAAATAAATTTATATCATATAGAAGTGGCTGGTATCAGACAGCTCTTAGTACCAGGCTTTATTTGATGCAAAGAATCCCAGAACCTCTACCCTATAACAAAGAACAAAACTGAAAGTCGATTGCCCAAACAAGAAATAAGACATGTCAGAACATGAAGAACTCTTCTGGCTAAGTACAAAATATACTAATGTCCATAAATCTCAAAACTTTGATGCAGTTTCTAAGGTAATCTCTTCTGTTACAATGTCTGTACTTTTCTGAGCAAGGAAGAGGTTAAAAATCTTGCTTTCTGAAAAACAGAAAATTCTCCACTGAAAAGCTGCCTAAGCTGCCAAGGATGGAGGGATAGTACTCCAGTTGGAACTCATTACAGACAACATAGGAGAGCTGATCCAGCTTTTTATTTACTGTAGAGGCAGAAATGACATGAACATCTTTCTATGTAGACCTAGAAAAATATGTTGGCCCTGAAGCCAAGGATCAGAACATTATCAACCCTGCCAAAACGAAATAGGTTATTTGTTTTTTTTTTAATTTAGTGAGATTTGGCACTGATTTATGTATTTTTCCCTGGAGGAACTATTTGTATTCCTCAGAGCACAGATGATAATTGTTAATTTTCAGTGGCCCTGCATAAAGAAATAATAGGTTTATTATTTTGAAACAAGAAGACCAGAGTTTTCAATCTGGTAAAGAGCTACAATTTCAGTTGAGCCATTTTAAGTCTTTTCCAGAAGGTGGAACTTCCAAGGAAAGCTTTTTCAAGTAAGGACATGGCCAAGGTGCTCTCAGTGTCAGCACTTGTGACAACCAGGAAGGAGCATGCAAACTTCACATTGAAAGTTCACCTTCCACAACTAAGGACTTCTGCCATTCTCTCATGGTTCATTTTTTTCCAGGATAAAGTCACAGCATGAAGCAAAAAGTGGTGTCAGTAGTGAGAACATAAAAACAACAGGTATCTTGTCCTGTGATACCCTTTCCAGAGACACTCCTGAGAAAGATTTTACTCACCTTTACACACCACCATTCCCATACCACATGCACTTATCTGTACTTACAGTGCATACTATAGCTCAGGTTATATTCCCACTTCAGATTAGGCTGCCTGTGTGTGACAGGGTCACACGAACCTGCCAAAGGACCTTCCCAGGACTCTGCTTACAGACCTCATTTCAGAGGTTTAAACTGACCATGCAGCAGCTCCGAGCAGCTCGCTCAACTGAGTGACTCGGTTATTACGTGGGGTTTGACCCTTGGTAAACTACCACATCCTAATCTGCTTCCCTGGCACTCAGGGCTGGACCTCAGCCCTCAGGCTGCTTCTGCTGAGAACTCTGACCACTCATCGATCACACAGAGATTGAAGAAGAAAACATAAGATCGGTCTGAAAGCTACCACCTTTCCTACAGCTATTCCATAAGCAAAGGAAGAAAGATTACAGTACAGCACTTGGCTCAATCCCTCTTTGCTAATGAAGTGCTAGTGGGACACATGCAAAACTACTAAAAAGTAACCTGGAGACAAAAAAGAATTTTAAAAAAGGAACAAAAGGGGACAAAATTACCTGCCTAACACAAAAAAAGCCTGTCTCTCTATTAGGATATCTGAAAGTGGTCATCATGGATGAGGGGGAAGAAATCCATCAAAATAACCAGCAGAGAGCTGGTAAGAAGCTGATCTTCTTACTTGAAAACATGGGAAGAGATCTAAACTTCCTTGCTGTTTTAAAATAGCATCTGTCTCAACATGCAGCACAGAATTACAATTATTTGTCTAGTAAAGCTAAGAAACCATAGATAAGTGACACCAAAAGCAATAAAATAATTGACGTCACCTATTTTGCAAGAAAATTATTCTTGATTTTTGCTGTATGGCTTGCTGGAGATTTTTATGCAAGCAGTTGTGGGGGTAAGTTGTAATTACATTTTAACAAAAGAGTCCTTCATATAGTTCAAAATTACACTCTTTAAAAAAACCCCAACAACTTTGTTTTATCTGCTTATATTAAAAATCCTGTCAATACCTAACACTTATCCCAAACAGTGTCTGGGTCATCAGGCATGCAAAACACAACATTGGATTTTTCTGATGAACTTTTGCTTCTCGGTCACTAGTGGCTCCAGTAGAAGCTCCCCACCCTGTACCACAAATACCCATCCTGATCCCCAAAACCTTCCAAAATTGGGACAATGAGCACCTGTGGTGGCTCTAAACCTTGATGACTTGCTTTCACAAGGCTGACTACTAACAAAGCATGCAAGGATTGCACCAGATCTTCCAGAAACTCTTGCTAAGCCCAAACTGTTTCTTTCAAATGTAACTTATATGGGTTAAAGATTGCTGCATCTGGGCAATAATGTGGCATCAAATACTGACTTAGCTCTTCAATACATAGAAGTGAAAAAACTGAATGGGGGACAGAGAGGGAAAATTCTTAAACAATCAGATTTTTCAGAGTATTCTCACAAAGCCCTACTAATATCCATATTAATTAGTGACCTCCTCATACTGCAATAAATATACTTGTCAGCAAACCACTAAAAAGAGCAACAACCATATGATAAACAGGAGTCTTTCCATGAAGCCAGTCCATTAATTACCACACGCTTTTCCACCATTATTCATCACATGGATAATAAATGAGCCATAACATAAGGTTTATTTGTCTTGTGATTACTTCCCCCTAGATTATCAGTTGCAGAGGTTTTATGGTACTGCTATATTCCATCAGTGCAAAACCTGAGCAGATTGTGTTGACCCAAAGAAAAAAAATTCAGAACAAGAAACAGAACATTGCTTTTCTATAGAAAAAAATTACAACTATCAAACTACTGAAAAATACCCCAACTATTACAGCTCAAATCTTGGTGATACAGTACAGACAGACATTTTAGAAATGCTCATGGACACAGACAGCTCCTTCAGAATGTTGTTGATATTTATTCCTTCACAGAAACAGGCTCATCAAGCTGTTCTGTATTTCTCTTCGTGCAGTGAAACAAGAACTGAGGAAACAGTTTCCTTTTGGAAACTACTTGCAATTTAAAACAATACTTTGAAATTAATTAAAAAACATTCTTTTGCACAAGAACATTTGAAAAGTCATAACTAAAATGAGAAAAGGCCTTCTTCAATTAAATTTTTTAATATACTATAAAATATAAACCAAGAATTTAAATTGGGGGAAAAAATCAAAGGGTATCATTCCATTAGGATTATTTGTCAATGAAGTTTCAGTAAACTCTAAAAAAGAAAGAAAATGTGCCCGTTATCAGAATTTTGTCCTTCAGGGAAATTTATCTTGCCCTCAATTTTTATAATAGTGAGTTATCTTACACATATTTTCTCTTGGTTATGGACTTACTTTCATTTGTTCATTCTTTTCATGCAATAGGAGCTGTGTTGTTTTTCTAAATGGCACATCTCAAAAATATTCTTTAATATTTAAACACTAAAAGCTCTTGAATTCTGAGCAATTTTGAAAATCTGGTCATTAGCCACTTACCTAGAATAAAAATTTTGCAAGGTTCTCATGGTGATCTATCCATATATAACTAACTGTGAGTTGGACATCCAAGCTGTCCGTAGGAATTTTTGCAAATCTCAGCCTATGGTAGAAAAATAAAACTAAAACTACCTCGTGGATCTTACCTTTCTGAAAATATGTAAGCTGCCTCAAAGCATGCTTATTTCTCCCTGGTTCTAAGCAAGCACTACAAGGAGCACCTGTGCCACCTTCATGACACAATCTGACCTGCTCTTCTGCCATCCTTCAGCCTCAGCAGCTGTTTTGTTTTAACCAGGGTCCAGTGTCCTGGACCAAGGATACATTTATTCCATATTATATACTGGAAACAGCATCTTAACCTTGCTCCAGGTTTTTATTTCTACCTGTCAATAAGAATAAATGTAATCAAATATCTCTTCACCTGTCCCTTTTACCAAACCAAAATGGCAGCAAAGAAACCTGAAAATGTCCCGTAACAGAAGTACCTAATTCAAAGCCCCTTTTTTGAAGGAAGGTTCCAACTTTGATTCTGGAAGTAATGAAAGAGTAACAGTGTGGTTATTATTTTATTAAATTATCACTTATTTGCAGACCTGATTTCAGGTGATGATGGACAGACTGAAACTGATTTTGTTTTTTAGTCTCTTAAGTATTGCTTTTCTCTTTTTCACCTTTTTTATTTTTGTGAAGATATAACCACATTTAGTTTTTAATTCAAAGCAGAGCTCTAGTTTATAGCACATAAAGATGTCTCTGAAGCACAAAGTACTGAATCAGAGAAAGGAAAGCACATCCCATCCTACAGTGGTGACATGAGTTATTTGCATAGTTGCCACAAAAGTAATAATTACACTGTAACTCAATAGGAACAATGGTAATTTCACAGTAGCTCATGTTGTTGTTATCACCCTATATCCTGATAACTGTGAAATTAATTTGTGGCACCACTGTATGTGTCAGCTTTAAGCTGTTCCCTAGGTAACATTACGCTACCATAGAGAAGGAATGCTTGGCAGTAAAATGGGTAGCAGCAGATTGATTATACCAGAAGAATCTTCCCTCTACATACAAATAACTTGGCAATCAGAGACAACGATGAGAAAAAATCACCCCCACTGCTTTTTTTTTTTTTCTTCCTTTTTTAATATTGAAAAATAAGCAAAAGAGTTAAAGGTATTAATTGACTGTTGTCTATCTGCTGGAGGAAAGCTAAAATAGAATGAGCAAACTACCAGACTATATTTAGTGCCACTGACCCATTGTTTCAACTGCAGACAAGACACAGTATAAAAAAGCTGAAAGTTTCCTTTCTCTTCTTGTAGTAATTTCCAAGGTTAACCACCAAACTGTATTTTTAAATATAAAAGCAAATAAAGCACTAAGACATATTTAAGACAGCAACAACAGTGTAGGTTATGCTTTCAGAAATAATCCTCACTTCATCTGAGTGGTACAGCCCTTTCACCTCCGAACACTCAAAATTATTTTTCACTTCTACTGTCAGAAAGGAGTTCCACACTAAATATAAAAGACAACACTACCACACAATGCATAGAAATAATTACAAATTTACTGGTGAAAATTCAATGCAGCAATAACTGAAGGTCTGGAAAACATTAAGTTATGAAATTTAACAAGGGAATTAATGAGTGATTCATAACAAGAAACAAAACACCAAGTTTAAACTTTCCAGTCATTCAGCAGTAGGTATGAGTCTTTGGATTAAAGAAAGATGCTATTTATTTTCATAGAACTTGGATTTCTTTTTTTTAATTTCTAATTCAGGCCTGCTTGTAGCATTAGAAATGCATACTGTAATGACTTGTTCTCTCGCTGTTTGTTTGTCTGCAAGGAAATAGGTGAAAAAAATTCACAGCATGCTACATACACTGACTCAGTGGTTCCGCTGGAGTTTTGTTACTGAAAAAGCAGCACCATCTCAGTGTCAGCACTAGTCATCAAAGGAAAGCAAGGTGTTGAGCAGATACTCTGATCCAGGATGTCCAGGGACAAGCATGTTTTGTCACTCCGTGGTTTTGATCTCTGACAGATCCTCTTCTTGTGATTGCTGTCCTCAAAACCCCTGCCAGGTGATGTTCAAATGGGGGGTAGGGATGGTTTGTTGGGGTTTTTTTTACAATCCAAAATAGAGCTTTCAAAGCTCTGAAAGCAGCTGTAAGAGCCTAAAACCAGCTTGGACAATCCCAAATGTGTATTCTTCATTAAATATTGGCACATACTATGCCAAATTATGTCACTACTGAGAGGAAAATTTCTTGACGACCTCAGACTTAATTATTCATCAGAAAGGCACTCTGATCATTATCACTATTGACCCAGGAATTCATCCTATATCCTTTGCCAAATCAGCATGTACCCTCGACCACTCAACACACTCTTCCTTCCCTCCCCACTGTGTGAGGCAGTTCTCATGCACAAGGACCCTTAAATGCTGACAACATACACAACACACATTTGTAGTCAGCAAGCTCACCATGTTAACTGCATGGAGAATTTGCTGGTGCTCTCGATGCTAGTAGGAATTACTGTGGGATATCAGTAGTGATTAATCCACAATTTCAGTCCCATTAATAACTGTCTGCAGTTTGTGTTCCTGGACCTGTGCAGGATCTTGATGCTCAGCTAGCTCAGTAGTCTTTTTTTTTCCCCCAACCTGACACTTCTGCCTGCAGGAGCATGGGCCAAGGCTAATGGTTGGCTGGTTAACCCCTCTGCATCTCCTCTGCTCTTTATTTTCTTTTATAGACTCTTCACATGTCAGTGTTGAAACTACTCCCACCAGCTGGAACACACCCTCTGGAACAACAAATACTGCCAATGACAACCAACCTTCCATTTGCTGGATCAATGCTGCCAAAGGCACTCAGAAATGCTTCAAGAAAGGCGTATGTATGCATGTAACCAAAGACCCTTGGAAAGCTTTAAACACTAGTAGTAATTATTATCTTTATTGTACACCCAAACTTACTACCACAGAGAAAATGTCTGTGAGCAAGAGGTGTGAGATACCGTTCTAAGAATACTGAGTGAAAAATGAGCAGGGGGGATTAAAGGAAAAAAAAGAAAAAGGCACCTGAAATGGAGGAATTTTACCTTTACAATCATAAAATCAAAACAGATGCTGTAGAGCTGGTGTTTTTACCTATGATAGCATTCAATAGCCTGTTTGGAACTAACAGCTCTCTGAGCTCTCTGTGGTTCACAAAAAGAAAACCCAATACTGTTTTTAGTATGCACTGACACCCTCTGTTCCAAGACTGTTAGTGAGGCTAAAGATGAACTCCTTAATTGTGAACTATTTGCTAATGGTCCACAAGTGGTGGCTGCTCCTCACCACCTTTGAAACATGAAAACATATACTACAGAGCTGTTTATAAAGCCACTGCCATGGCATTTTAAATGTATATATTTTGCTGATCATTGTTTAAAGCTGTAAAGAATATCGATGTATCTTTAAGACAGCTGCAGTGGGTTGATGCCACAGTGCAATTTACTGGCTTGGGGAATGGCTTTAAAGCAATGTGAAAACTAGTCAAGAATGAGACCAACTGCAAAAATTCTGATTCCTAGCCAACCCCCAGGTCTCTACAGCAAAATGACTACCAAATAAGATGGCTTCACATTCCTGGTTTCTCCCAGCTGCCAAATGGCTGATACATTATTACTTTCCACACTTCAAAAAGAAAGGAGACATTCTGCTGCTATCATGCGTATATTTTCATTTAAGATTTTGTTTTAAATATATTCTTCCACAAAAAAATAGGACATTTTAAAAGGAACAATGTACATAATTTGATCTAATTAATGGAGTACTTCTTTCTGATTTCAGAAGATACAGCAGGATTTTTTAAAAAGGGTGCACATGATCTCTAACCAGGCAGAAATTGTATTTGATTACTAAAACTACAATGCCGTAAATGTAGCACCTACAGAGAAACTTTTTCAAATATCTCTAGAATACCATAATATCTCAAAATGAAATTACATCAAATACATTTCACAAGACAATTGTCGCATACATTCAGCGAGAGTTATTAGCTGGCACGCAAAGTCTTGGAATAATTTCCATTGCGCTTCCATCCAACTGTAAGCTTGACGCATTACCTTGGAAGAATGCCATGTTTCCCGCTGTGCTAAACTTACTGAAACAAATAGGAAAGCAGCATTGCTGTGTTACATCCCTGCTTTACTATTGTGTAATTGGACCACACTACAGGAACAACACTTTATATTACAAACATTGAGTTAACAGTATCAACTTGTGGCTTCGTGCTCCCAGCACAAAAGCAATGAACTCTTGTTTTACATCAAGAATTAAATGAGTATGATAGAAGAGATAATATTTTGAAGAAGTTGCATTTCAAGGCCCTTGCTCATTTCAAGGTTTTCAGTTTTAGTTTTAAAACAAAATAAATTTTATGTGTGATGACATTGTTATACTAGCAGGAGAAAGAATAGTTAGCAACGCCAATAACAAAAAGATTACTCAGACCTTTCCAAACTAGAGGTAAAGTCTTCATTCACTCGGTGTTCCCAAATAAAATAAAGGAATAAAAATTGATCAAAGCAGGGAGGTAGTTTTACACTTCCTGAAACACATCTATTTCAACTAAGAAAAAGGGGGAAAAAAATCATTCTGTATAGTCCCTGCTGGTTAAATGCCTTCCTGAAGTATAAAAGGAAAATCAGGGATTTCATCTGCAATTGGGTGAAGAGTGGGTCTCTCCTCTAAGATGCCAACCACCCTTTCCCTACAATTCTGCCCACAGAAGGATTTCTGCCTAGAATGCCTACATCTCTAATAGTAGAAGGTCCCTGAAAATGACAGTGTCTATGAGCAGCGTGGCCCAGAAGCAGAGGGTTTCTACAAGAAAGCAGCTGGCATTAAGCCTGACATAACCCTTCCTGAGAAGTGCTTATTGCAGCTTACTTCTAACCTAGTCCTGTAGGCTTGAACAACCACCACGCACATGTGTGTCCCTGCAGCTTCCCCATCATAGCTCCCAGTGCCAGCCATGCCAGGGACAGCATGGGAGTGCTCACCTGCCTGGAGGAGCACCTGGAGCAGCAGCGCATCCCCTGCCCTGCCCTGCTGCCCCGCACAGCCGGTACCGCTGTCTGGGAGGTGACACCGAGGCACCTTACAGGCAGGCCATGACTGAACGTGTCACCAGACTCAGGAGCCATTTGTGCTCATCTAACTACCCAGGGAGAGAAGCCATGCCACATGCTGCTAATTGCGCAGCTGCACTCAGTGCAGGCTGCAAGATGCATCCAAGAAACATCTTCTGTTGAGGCTACTGCAGCCACGTGGCCAGAGGCTCTCAGCCATACTGCCACAGCTCTCTTTAGTGGAACACGCTCAATGGACCCAGAATCTCTTCTAATTATATAACCATTCCTGTTTAAGTATTTTTAAACAGCTCTGTATCGTTCTTTAATTACAAGAAGAATAATTCCCACCCCAATTAAATACCTAATCTGAGAAGCCACAATGGAATATCCTTCAGGACAGAAGAGGGTTAACAATACCAGCAGCTGCCATGCAAGCAAATTCGCAATGGGAAGGCTGAGGGGTGGATACTGCGAGGCACAGCCCAACATCTAACAGCCAGCCAGGAGCCAAGCAAGCCACTGTAGCTCCCTGGGAACAGAAACTGTTCTACACGTGCTCAAGTGCATTTTCTCTTCATTAGAAAAACACAGATAATCAGGAAGAGGTACTAGGAAAGCCACTTTTTGCTCAAACAGGAAGATTATCGGGTAGGAACAAAAGAAAAAATATTTTATAATTTTTTTTTCTGTTTTAGAACACCCCTCAAAGACTGTTTACTTGTCTTTCTGCTAATACTGTCACGTAACAATTTAAAAATATTTTTTCTTCATTTGATACATTAACAATTACAAAGGAAATGCTTCATTAATACTAATTAATGACTACAAATGAGGGAAAATCTTCAGTAGACAAAACAGCAGTAAGAAAAGTATTTGTGGCAATGATCAGTACCATTAAACACTACTATTTGATAGTAGTAATAAAAGTAAGTCTTTACAAAGATAGCAGACATAATTACTTTATTAAATTTAAAAAGTATTATATATAGTAATAGTAATCACTAATTTTCATGTGGCAATAATAGAAATATTAAATAATATTAAAATAGGAGTTCAAAAAGTAGTCATACTATTTTAAAATAACTTGTTTTAAAGTATTATTGTATTGTAATGGTATCAGATTATAAATCAAGTCTTTTGTAAGTATTCTGATGGAAATCACATTATAATTCTTTCCATTCCATTCCATATACAGACCAGTTACTAAAATCCATTTGAATGGATGCAATTCTATAATGATATTTAGAACAGTTCAGGGTTTATTTTACAGAAGAGATAATTTTTTTTTTCTTCCTGGGGACAAAAACAAAAACAAAAAACCAACAAAACAATTGACAAACCATAAAAACCACAAATCACCTTGATTTTTTGGTATTGCACCGAGGCAGAACTGAATGCTGAACAACCTAAATACACAAATACATACAAATTGAAGCCTTCTGCAAATGTCTGCTCCACAAAGAACCTTGTCAATACTCCGTGCACCTTACAAAGCACACCCTAGACAAGTAGTCCTGGGCATTCAGGATGGCAGGAGACATCACTGGAGAATAGTTTGTTCCTTTATTCTCTGTTACTAGTCTAATATTTGTCTCACTCTGTAAGCAGCATCTTTGCACAAATTGCAAATTGGGATCCAAACCTTCCTCAGCCCTAGAGATGCCTAGAGATTCAGTAGCCTTGCCTTAGGCGCTAGCAGTGAAACCTCTGGGTGGTGTTCTGAAAAACCTAAAGTGGTCTAGGGCTTAAATGGCTGCCCATTAGCATTTCAACAGCAAGCTACAATGAAATTGATTCCTATGTAAAGTATCTTTATTTTGGAGAAATAATGACGGAAAACTGTTTCTGTTAAATTTTATATCTAATTACCTAAATGTATGGTACTGATTCCAGTATATCTTAACAACTGTCTTACTGAAAAAAGTCCAATACACTTTACAGTCTTACTTTCAATAAACAGGTTGAATCCATTAGAACATTAAATGTAGATAATCTTTTCTTGGTCTCCCGAACAGCCTCAAGTAAATAAACAGGATTTAAATCCAGAAGTCTACAGGGGAAGGACAGATTAATTTTGATGGAAGGTAAATATCTTAGGGCACAGCTGGACCCACTGTTTAATCTCTGAAACACCCTCACCCCAACATACAAAACATTTCTAGTAAAATGGATGTTTGCTCTTACATCCAAAAACCACAACAGCCAGTATAATATAAAGCTAGAACTTTTGAGAGGCAGCAAAAAAACGAAGTAGCAGTAGCTAATAACAGTCATTATAACCAAGGGGTTCTAAACACATGTCATGGTTTAACCCCAGCCAGGCAACTAAGCCTTACCAAGCCACTCATTCACACCCTCCTGATGGAATGAGGAAGAGAATCAGAACGGTAAAAGTGACAAACCTCACAGGTTGAGATAAAGACAGTTTAGGTAAAGCAAAAGCTGCACCTGCAAGCAAACAAAACCAGGAATGCATTCACTATGTTACACTGGCAGGCTAGTGTCTTGGGAAGAGACAAAAGACCCTAACTCTGAATGTCTACCCCATCCTTCTTCTTCCCCCTTCATACCCGTCTGGGACATCCCTTGGGTCAGTTGGAGTCAGCTGTCCTGGCTGTGTCCCCTCCCAACTCCTTGTGCACCCCCAGCCTCCCCACTGATGAGGTGAGGAACAGAAATGGTCTTGATGCTGTGCAAGAGCTGCTCAGCAATAGCCAGAACACCCCTGTGTTATCAACACTGTTTGCAGCACAAATCCAAAACACTGCCCCAGAGCAGCTACTGTGAAGAAAGCTAACTGCATCCCATCCAAATCAGCACAACAACATACTCAGAAAATATAATGATTACCTGGCAACAATGAGCATACAATGGAAAGACACACTACCTAATAATGCAATTATGAATGAAGTCTGTGTTTTTTCCTCGAACCCTTAGCTTTGCTTTGTATTCTGAACTCCAAAGAGAATGTGCTCAAAGACACCCATGGCAACAGAAAGTCCAAGGACAACACAAAGAAGGAAAAAAGATTATATTCTTTCAGGCTTTTGAGAAATACAGTAAATGTCTGAAAAGAAATAAGTACAGATATATGTAAAACAGCATTTGTAAAGAGAGACTGATTTCTGACTGTAGACAAAACTGTAGGAAATGGCCTTTGTTAAATACATATGTAATGTGGTACTCTCAATAGGCTGGCCACAGATTAAACTCATGACTTCTAAATACAACAGCATGAGCTACAGCATCTTCCACTGCAACATCTGACTTCTCTGACAAAGCTGCAACATGCCCAGCTTCTCTGTAAAACCCTAAATTTCATTATAGTTTAAAATGGTAAAATGGTTCTACCGAAACCATTCAAAGCCCTGCAACATAAAATCAAGCATCAGTAATCCACAAAAAGCCATGGCTCATGGCAAAACCAGCAGCAAATTTTCTTCACTCATATCTGTACTATTTTTTTAAATTTATATTTCATGAACCAAAACCTTTTTTGGCATGTATAGGCTGGTAGTCCATATTGTATACATTATTTTTCTGGAGCACTTTTTCCTGAATGCCAATGGTAGCAAAGAACACACTTCAGAAATATTTTCAAACTTTGCCTTTTAAAAAGCTACAAAGAGGGAACTCACGGAGTGAACTCCAAATTCTGTAGTGCAATTTTCTACTCTGTTTGCACACGAGTGGCTGTTAGTCACTGAAAGGTACGATGCTGCACCCCCTGCATGCCACCTTTGGAGTCTTTGTGGTAAGCCATCTGTCACTGTGGTTTTCAAAATCTCTTTCACCACCAACATCAGACATCATCTCCTGCAGTTTGTTAAAAACCAAATTTTGACTGTAATCCAATTCTTTTCTTTAAATCATAAAACTAAATGGTTCAAAACCAAAACCAGGCTCTCCTCAGCAGAAGTGACAAAAAGTAGTGGCTTTTTCTCCTCTCCCCTTTGAATTATTTCTTGAGAATGTGAGACACAAATACAGAAATGATGTATTTACCATACTCAGAACAGACCCAGAGCATATTTTAGTCACAGTAATACATATAAAAGAGTATATGAGAAACATACAAGATTTTATCAAAAATGTTCATGTAAGATGTTGCCTAAAGCACATTTCAGTATATCAACAAAAGTAGCAATTATAATGCCATTACCAAATCTATGAATATTATTTATTTTGCTATTTTACTATATTGCTTGCTATTTTGCTCACAATGCTTTTGTTCTATATCCATGTAAGGGTTATATACACTACAAGGCATAATTCAAACCTCTGATGTAAAGTAACTGCAAATCTACATTGCTGATTGGAATAGCAAAAAAAAATCAATATCCTTTCATATTTGCCATTCAGAAACATCATCAATACACTATTTTAGGTCAGTAAAAGTTGCATTTGTCAGTTTATCCTGGCTAGGTGAATAAAGGAACATTCAAAGGAAAACAATCTAACTTACCTTGATCTCCTCCTCTGTAACATCTAAATAAACCAGCCTATCACTGGACAAAAAAAATATAACTCATAAAGTAAAAATGAGAAATTATATACAATATTTTGAGCAAGGCATGTGCAGCAATCAGCTGACAAACTTGGAAATTCATTTCATTTTGAAAAATTTCTGGGCAAGGTATTATGAAGCTGATATTCAACTGAACAGTCTGTATTACAAGCCCAAAACGAGGCACTTTATAATTGTTTTCATTTATACTTGAAAAATATATGTAAGGCAATGCAGTTACATTCTTTAGTGCAGAAGTTAGGCATTATCATTAGTTTCACAAAATTTTCAGTGAGTTAAACCTGACACTTTAAAAAAATGGACTTAACACATATTAGAACCTTCTTTTTAATTGCAAAATGAAATATGAAGTCTATTAATTCTCCATAGAAATGACAAAGACAATGCAAGTTCTAACAATTATCACAAAAATAATTACATTAATGTCATGGGCTCCTATACATGCTTGGTGTCACAGCTCTGCAGCATCTGCCTGTAGACAGAAATTATACCATCGTGGCCAGATCTGAGCAATTCATCCCAGGCTCTCAAAGGGTGGCTAGTGAGTGACTCAGAAGTTAGTTAGCCAACAAAGAGCACGGTAAAATTGCATGGGCACAGCTTAACAGTGCCTTGTTAATGGCACTAAACAGCTTCTAGCAGATAAGCAGCTTGGTTAGTCATAGCTACCCTCACCCAGGGCAGCCTGCACTGCGAAGGCATATGGCAAACGCTTCATCACTGCAAGGGATGTTGGCAATCTGCTTCATCTGCAATGTAAACTAAGAGTGATAGTGAAGCTCTGATTTCAAAATGGCACTCAAAATTAAACCCGTATTAGCCACATGGATTTTTATAATGGAAGCACTATTAAAAGTTCTCAAGTGCTTCTAACATTCTGCATGCATTTCTATGCAACACCAAATGGGACTAGCAACACTAGCATTTTGCAGCATCTCCTCATCTCCATATGCTATTAATAATATGGTAAATTTATAAAATTGTGAAGATGCATATATAGAAAATAAAATCCAAGGAGAGCAAGTTAAACATTCCCTAAACTCCACAGTTTTATGGGATTTTTTGTTTTCACTCTGAGAACACCTCCGCAGTTAATTTTTTTAGGGAATATCTCAAAGTCAAATGCAGTCTAAATAAGGGTCTAAATCAATAAGCCAATCAGTGGCTTACCTAATTAATATGTCCTCTGTGGCAGAGGATGTTTGTCTCTTGGTGCTGAGATAGATCCATCAGAGGAACATGAGCTGGTCACCCAAGAAGCAAAGTGTTGTTGCAGTTTGGAAGCAGCACAAGATTTTTGTTAAATACATAAGAAGCAATCATTTGCTGTTCCCCAAAAAGCATGCCCCAAGCAGCATTCAAGTGATTGCACTGGAGATAAATGTAAATATAGAAGAAGGTAGAAGAGAAACTTGGACTTACTCCTTCAGGCCCAAAATAACACACTAAGACAAGGCTAGTGGCTATTTTCATAGCATCATTAAGTTTGGAAAACATCTCTGAGATCAAGTCCAACCTCTGACCAAACATCACCTTGTCAGCTAAACCACAGCACTAAGTGCCACATCCAGTTGTTTCTTAAACACTTCCAGGGATGGTGACTCCACCACCTCCCCGAGCAGTCTGTTCCAATGCTTGACAACCCTTTCAGTGAAAAAAATCCTCCTGACGTCCAACCTGAACCTTCCCTGGCACAGCTTGGGGCCATGCCCTCTTGT
>VZSR01000245.1:1565643-1616174 GCA_013398615.1 Brachypodius melanocephalos | reverse complement strand
CGCAGAGGTTGCTGTGACCCAAGTGCAGGTTCTGGCACTTTTCTGGCACTTCACCCTACTGAGCCTTACACCACCGGCCTCAGCCCATCAATCCAGCCTGGCCAGATCCCTCTGCAGAGCCTTCCTGTCCTCCAGCAGATCAACACTCCCATCCAGCTTGGGAGTCCTGCAAACTTACTGGGGGTGCACTTTATCCCCTTGACCAGATCATCTATAAATACAATAAACAGCACCAGGGCCAGTACTGATCCCTGGAGGATGCCAATGGGGACCTGCTGCCTGCTGGATACAGCAGCATTCCCCAACACTCTGGGCCCAGCTGTCCAGCCAGTTCTCAACCCAGCAAAGGGTGCACCTGTCCAAGCTGGGGGCTGCCAGCTTCTCCAGGAGAATGCTGCAAAGTATTGAAGGCTTTGCTGAAGTACAGAACTTTGGAATACTGGAATTCACTACAAAAACTTCCACCTTCCCAGAACATGAAGGATTTATTTGAACAGACAATCTCTGAGACCTGGATCAAGCTTTTACTTCTCTTAATTTACCTGAGGTTGGTCCTGTCTCTCAGAACAGTTTAAGAACAACACAGGCAAGCAAAATTACATTGAACATGACATTTTCATTGTCCTTATCTCCTTATACTTCATGTCTGCGTTTCTCTAACTTTAGAGCTCTATGATGCTTTTTAAAATGGGAAACCAAGTCATCTCACTCAGAACCAGAATATGACCCCATATTTGCCACATCTCAGGCCCGAACCCTAACAAGTTGGTTGCTACATTTTTTGTAGTTTGCACTGCAGACTTGTTTTGTTTATGTGTTTAAATTTCCAGCTTTTACTCTGCAAACTAATGAATACTTGTGAAACCTTGGAACTTCTTACACTGCAATTTTCTTGGGTTTTGCCCAGTCATAGAAACTATTTTTCAAATACATCTGAGAGTCTAGACCATATTAAAAGAAGCCTGATTATTACTAACCCCAGCTTGCACAGTTGTCAAGACAACAGTGAATATCATCATTAACAGAAACTGTTTCTAGCAAACTGGAAATCACAGTTGAAGCCTCACTCCCTTGTTCATATTATCCAAAACCATATGCAAATATATGAATGCAAAAGAAAATTCTAAATGAACTTTGGTATCTTTTATACTGATTCAAACAGATAAGCAAACTTTCCCATTTTGAAGTACAAATAAATATGTTTCAATTTCCCTTTAATAACAGGAGGATTACACAAAAATACTCAGCTTTAATTTTCACTTGCAAAGCTTTCACACATACTCAGTGTTCACAAGACAGACCATATCCATATCCACCTACGAGTAGGACCCATTTACGTATTAACACCTCACCAGCCTCACTGATTGCTCACTGCCTGAACCCACCATGGTGGCTTACCAACTCAGTTGACAAGCAATTGCAACACTAGATTCAGAAAAAGTTTCGTTTGAAATGCTATGGCTTCATTTGTCTGACACCAGGCTCGTGAGATGTACACTAGACACAGGTCTAAAACACACAGTAACACACAGAGTGTTCAAAAGCACTCTACCACCTACTGAGTGGTGACACTCCAAAGGGTTGGGCTGCTGTGGACAGGCTGGAGGCACAGGCCTACAGAAACCACATTGAAAAGCAAACACACACCAAACAATCCCACCATGAAATCCTGCCCCTGGGGAGGAACAACCCCAGGTACCAGGACAGGCTGCAAGCAACCAGCTGGAAATCGGTTCTGCAGGAAAAGCCCTGGGGCTCCTGAAGGACAAGATGAACCTTGCAGCAAAGGCCAGCAGCACTTAGGGCTGTGTCAGGTAGAGCATTCCCTCTAGGTTGAGTGGAGATTCTTTTCTGCTCCTCAGTACTGGCAAGACAAACCTGGAGTGTTGCATCCTGCGCTGGGCTCCCCAGGCCAAGGGAAACAGGGATGCACAGGAGCGAGCCCAGCACAGGGACACCGAGGTGATTACTGAGTGTCTGTCATGTGAGGAGAGGCTGACAGACCTGGGGACATGCAGCCTGGGGCAGAGAAGGACCAGCAGAGAATCTTATCAAAATGTATACATACCTGATGGGAGGGAATAAAGACAACACAGCTAGATTGTTCTTAGCAGTCCCCAGCAAAAGGGCAAGAAACAACAGGCCCAAGCTGAAGTGATATTCTAGTTTAAAAAAAAGCGGGGGGTGGGGGGTAAGAGGGGGTGTTGGTGGTTTTTTGTTTGAGTTTTGCTGTTGTTTAATGTGAGGATGTTTGCCTAGACAGTTTGTGACATATCCATCCTTGAAGATATATAAAAACCTTGTTGGACACAGCCCTGAGCAACTTGCTCTACTTGACCCTGCTCTGAGCCAGAAAGACGGTCCAGATCAATGATCTCCAAAGCGGAGTTTTTGCAAGAGAAGCCATGTCAATGTGGGAAGAAAATATTTTCTATGCAATTAATAAATTATTTTTTTTTTAAATCAAGTAGTCTTTATTTCGTTTTTTTTTAAATTTTCGTTCTTGGGTGTGTTCTATAATGCAAATAAAATATTAGTATAGTGGTAATACATGCATAAACATACAAATATAGGGGATGCATGCTCAAAAATATTTTGCTGGTATGCAATCAATAAAATGCACCGACCACAGGTTTCGATCATCTTCAACCTCCCGATTTCATCAATTCTGATTCTCTCTCTTGATGACAACAATGAATGCCTGTACACAGAGTGAACAGATTCAGCAGGAAAAAGAATTCCTGCCAGCTGATGTCCGCTGCTTTTTGAGTTTTGTCCTTTTTAAACCCAGTAACTCACTAAACCTTAACATTGCAAATTATTACTATCTAATTTGATATTAATAACTGAGTTTGGATTTCTCCCACACTTCTAAAAGTTACTTTATAATTCGAGGGGGCAGAGGTTTCATTAGTGTTTGCTTAATTTTAAGACTCCTCCAAGGCTACTCTACCCTACTTTCCCAGAGGAATGCTTACTGTAGTAGTCCACATTCTGGTTTCACCACCGATGAAAAGACTACCAGTGTCAGCACCCAGCTACACCACTTCCTGCCCCTCAAATACTTATCTCCTTGTAACAGACAAATCAGTCTAAAAGCTCCTTTAAAATTCAAGATGAAGCTTTCCTGACCTGATGATTTGGATCCAGATTTTTCGCAGTGATTATACGTTAAAAACAAATGGAGCTTTGTTTAACGGAAGATGAGTTCTTTTACTTATGCAACCTGACATTATAGGTACATAGCTATATTTTTCTGCCAAGTTACTATACAAAAAATACCCAATTAATTTATCATATACACATTCAAGGTAAGCAAAACAATAGTCTGTCCATTTATAAGCTCCAATTCAAAAAGTAATGGATTTTTATTGTTTACTTCAGCTTTGCAGCTGCATTAAAATACATCAATAAATAAAACATTTGGACTACATTAACAAAATAAGCAAAACGTTAACTGAATTGAAGGCTTTATGATTTTATGTGCAATCACAAGTAAATCAAATTCTTACAATACCACTCTTTATATACTGAATAATGGCAAACTACTATCAGCTCATTATCTCATTCAAAATCTAAAATAAATGTAAAGTAGAAGTAAAGAAAGTTCACAGGCTTTGTGATAATTTCAAAACTCTTCTGAAAGTTTATTTGGCATACATCTATATACATAAACAAGAAAGATAATTTTCATGTAGTCCTTAATTTGAATACTGAAGAGCTGGAAACAGAACAAGACCCTTCTTGGATATTAGTATTCGTTTATGCAGGGCCCAGTGATTCTTGTAGACTGGAAGTGTACTGAAACCCATATTAAATTGACCATTTTTCTCCAAGATGAAGTTAAAATGGAAGGTCTCGTTCCAAACAGGGGCATTGGGAAAAAGCGTTCATTGTATTTCTCATCTGGCAGACCAGTAGTACCACTCTGGGAAATCAGAGAGGGTTTGGGCAGACTGCCCACTCAACTTAAGGCTCATCTGAGATCCACATATATCCACTTAGCTATCCAACTAGGATTTTTTGGTTGCTGTTGCTTCCATGCCCACATGATTTTAGTGCTTTTGTCTTATGTGCAACCCTCTCCACAAGCTTCCCTTACCCAAAGCAGGCAGGTACCTCATAATACTGAGGTCAGCAAATCTATGTCCTTCCATGCCTGGTCCAATGTCCACTCTTGTCATGGAAAGGAAAAGTGAACACGAATCTATAAAAAAGTACCATTTGAATCATATATGTACAGATAATCTTGGGATCCAAACAGAAAAATGCCACCACCTAGTAAATGAGGTCACTATACAGCAGTTCAAAGAACTGTACAACCCAAAATAACAAGCATCTTTCACACACATTCAGAAAAATATGTACACCTACATGCATATACCTCTCTAAATTAACATTTTGCACCTTTCTTGTGGCACTCGAGTATGTTATAAAACCACACTACAGTATAAATTTAGTAAGTCGGATATTTTCTTTCTTTATCTCAAAATAAAAAAGCAACTAAGGAAACAACCAACCATATAATACTGACTGCAATTAAGAGAATTCCAGCACTGCACAATATCTGTCACTCTTCACAATCAATAACTATTTCTCAGAATGGCTTGTACACTAGCAGAAATAGCCAGGATACAAATTTATGAGATAGTAAAGTGCTTTTGCACAGCAAAGAATCATGAGGATCTTCTAAACAGGCTTTGTAACAGAACCATGACCTTTGAAATGCCAAAGCTCCCCTTGCCATTCAATGTTGATCACCAAAGAGCTGTCAGCTCCCAAGTTTTTAAAATATTATCCCTGCTGAGTCATGTATTGCAAAACATTGCAAACCTGAACACTGTTACAGGACAGCAGCAACTTGAAATACAATTTGTTGGAAATACTAAAGATAGCTTCATTTGCCAAAAATTCCCCAAATCTTTACTCTAAATCACTTTCCATTTACTGACACTACATGCAAGATTTACATACACAGATGGCCAACCACACAGAGAAAACCCTAAATGTATGAAGCAATACAAGCACAAAGCAAAAAATCCCTTTTAGAAAGGTGATTGCCATTATTTTTACAGTTATTTGCAGCACTGGTAGCTGAAATCTTCAGAACACCTTTTCAGTCAGTGTACATGAGACAAGCAAGAACATAACTCATGCAAATCAAGTCATTCACAGACATCCATAAATTTAAAGGGGTAACAGACAGAGTCAAAGCAAAGAGGTGCATTTATTTTTTCACGTAGATTCTTAGGGGAGTTGTTGTTTTTGCTTTTTACTGCACTGGTTCAAGTGTAAGAAGTTACTCTGATATCAGGCAAGGGAGATGTAGCACTGTGTTTGCACAATTACATTTTACTATCCAATTTCAAAACCTTTAAAAGTGAAGCTTATATAATTTTCTGATTCACAGATAATACTATACATAACAGCTTTCTGATTATTCAGTGCGTTACTTTAGAAAATGTGTCTTCAATTCTACCACCTTTCGGCATAGTGATCACTCCCCTTTCCAGGCACTATAGCTGGCAAGTTTCTTTGGAGTCCTGTACCCAGATACTCTTCAGTGCAAGTAAGGATGGCAGAAATTTGATCTTCTGACTAATTTTAACCTCCTCCAATAAGTATTAAGTGCAACTATATGACGGATTAAACAAAATATACATCTCTACAACACATAAAGGACCAGAGAGATTTTTAAATTCCATTATTAAAACCAAAATCACGTAATTTTGGTGATAAAATCAGAGCACACAGGAACTACATGTATGAAAATCAAATTCAATTTAAAGCAAATACAGGTTTGTTCAAACACCATTGTACAATTGCTTGAACACTTACAGAATTTAGATGAACAATATTTTCATTCACTCACAGTTTAGTATAAACATAAAGCAAGGCACCCCTTAAGCATTTTAAATAACAAATTAAACATTTACATTTTTTACTGTGCAGTCAGGCTTAACATTTATGCAGCTTCAAAACCAAAGTACAGCCTCAAGGGAAGCCTCTCCACTGACAAATTAATACCTTAGAGAATAGAGCTGAATGGTGGCAATGAACTCATTTGTTCCCCCAATAATGAAGAATGACTCTTTCTTTACCACATCTGTGACTGTTGCTATGGTGACCCAGACTTACCTCACTGCTTCTCGAAGTGCTCCTTGCTCACTAAGAGTCGTGTGCTTGATGTCATCAAAATTATTTTCCAGTTTCTCACAGTTCTGCAACAAATGGACATATCCATGTAAGGCTCTTTGTACATGTATTAACAGTGTTCAGCATCACGCAAACAAAACTGATTTAGATTATGTTACCTCGAATTATGCATTCTGTTTTAATTACATGGGAATCATTAAAAAGACATTGGGAACTCAGAATTAAAGTAAACATGAATCTTATTATATGGTTGTCATGGAAATCATCTTACACATTTTCCATAATGGAATTTATAGAATTTTTACTTTTTTGTCCTTAAACTTTTTTCATTTATGTCTGTGTGAGGCTACAATGCTACTATAACACACAGACAGGAGAACAGAAATCTAAATGAGCATTTTAGAAATACAATAAAAGTTAATAAATTTTGTCCCTATAAAACAGGCAGTGTTGTTGGAACAAACCAGTCATATTTAATTCTTATTTAGTTTTTAAAACATAACAGAAATTGAAAAGATTGTTTACAGACACCTCAACCACAATGTCTCTTCCAGATTAGAGCTCACCAATATTTCTAAAAGTAATATGAAACCAACAATTTTTTCACAATAAATGAAGTAAAACTTTGATATATTCTGTAAATTATTACTAAATGTGTGACTGGTTCCATTACTTCAGAGCACTGATCCTTATCTTCTGCTGCCACAAAGACAGTAAAATTGATTCAGAAGATGCCAGGAAGTGCAGCAATTTGTGTCTGTGCAAAGTGAGTCTGAAATACCAGCGAACAAGAATTCTCTAATCATCTGCATCTTCCACAGGATTTTTATATTCTCTTGGGGCATCATCAATACAAGAGGCTTTTAGGTTACCCCTGTTTTCCACAACAACTCTCTCCAATACCAGAAGTTACCTCTGGGAGGCATAATTTTGCCATATGGGTGTAAAAGGAACAAGTTGCAAGCAGAACAGTTCCTACTGCTAACAACCTCAAAGGCAGGATTGCCAGGCTCTAAATGTAGCCATAATTTTTAAAAAAATTATTGGCACTATTATTTGGTCATATTGCTTTCATAGTGCTTAATAAGTGAATGAATTTTTAAGACCACATCTTAAAACTAGTTATAATAAATACAATAAGTGTTACCTATTGTTTTTTTCTTATTTGCATTGATTCTTTATTTTTATAATTACATTCAATCTGAGGCTACCAAAGCATTTCTGAAAAGGAAAATATTAGATTCTTGTAAATGACCTGGCAAGATACTTTAGCTTGTCCAATCAACATTTAAATTATGATTATTTTAAGATAAGGTTATAGACCTTTTAATACAAAGTTTTAACACTTTAACAACACATTTCTGAGCACAAAAATTAACAGAGCTACACACATTTTGATCTTTCGACATCCTTTTGCTCCTTTCTAAAAACTACATGTCACAGTAAGTCTTGTCCCACAGTTAAAGAGATTTGTTTGTTTGTTTATATTACAATCAGTTGTCCTTTGCATAGCAAAATAATACTCCAAGAGTCAAAGGGATTGCAAAAGAAATATGAAGTTGTACAATGAAGTATTCCATTATTCAGATCAGCAGACACTGACATTCAGCTCCAAGCACATACAGCCAGGCTAGTCATTGAAAATATATAAAAGAAATCCAAATCAACAATTCTAATATATGAATTATTCTCGATTCATCAATACTAAGATGCAAATACCTGTGCAAGCAAAATGAAAGCTACCATCCCCCAGGAAAATAGAAGCCAGAGGAAACATAATTTGGAATATTGTTCTAAGAGCCAATGTTCTAGCAATCCTGTGTCACCAGCACCTCATGACAGGTTCATAAAATCTGAGCATCACACAATTCATTCTTGACCTTGTGATATAAAGCATGTAAAAACGACAGATGATCCAAGGCACACAGATTTTTTATCAAACACAACTAACTCGTCTCAAGATTGTACAAGCTAAACTAACTGGTCCTGTCCATGTAGAAAATGCTGAAATAAGTTCAGTTGCTATCCATCTACTGTGTTAATTGGCTGAAGGACAACAAAGATGGCCCATATCTAGAGAAAATGCTGTGATCATTTAGCCTCATACACAAAATACTCCATCTCAACTATACACCCAATATTAAAATTACCAGATAATCCACAAAAAAAAGAAAAGGAAAAAAAATTACAGACTCAAAGAATAGATGCTGTACCAATTCACTTGGCAAGAAGATGAACTTTTTTCTTCTATTTCTGAGAATTGTTTCTGGACAGTATCTTTCTCAGCTACTTTCAGTCAAACAGCTCTCATCCAAGGTACATTATTAAGCATATTATAGATATGGACAGCAAACCATAGAGTCATTAGGAGAAAATGAGATAAAAACTGAGCCAGAAGCAAACTCATAAAACAGAATGACCTCATAGGACCATGTCATCATCATTGATACTGAACAGGAGAGTAAGCAAATGCTGATCATACCCACTGCTCTTCCACTCATGCAAGAATGCTTGATGCTCTCAGAGGAAGGAGAAAAGGGTGTCTGAAATACCAAACACAGGTATAGCTACAGGTGCATAGATGGCATTTTATGTGTCTGTCAGCTCACATGCAATACTCGTAGGTCATCTGAAAGGATACCAGTCTCTGAGAAGGGCTACCAACACCAATGAAATTGTAAGCATGAAAATACTCTGAAGAATATGTCTGGGAAATGAGGAAACTTCAGTAGATCATGACCACGGTGTGTTCTACATTCTGAAGTATTAAATCAGTAGCAAAAAGTGAGCTCATTCTATTATCCATGCTACAAAATAATTCATATGTATAGCAAATTGCATAGGACAGTGTATTTTGACCCATAATACATCGTAGATTTAAGTCTAATGAGCAATTCAAGTCCAAGATGTTTCATTTTGAGCAGTAGCTAAAGTAAAAAAATCAAAATGCAAGCAATGAAAAAATTGTTTTTGGTGGCTCACTGCCGAGTGACTTTTTGTGGGTATAGATACAGGCTAGAAGTTTTAATTCTATGATTCAACAATTATACAGCAGTCTACATGTTATCACTGTTGGCAGATCTATAGTTCTGCATCATACTAGATTAAATATCATCCTTGAGAAGTTTGGGAGGAAAAGTATGTACAGAGTTGCAATTAGGGACATGGGCATCATAAGTCAAAATACCATTACATGGAAAAATGCCACATAAGTCTAAATGCTGCTTCATGCAGGATTCTAGGATAAATACGTGGAATTCTTTCAGTGTACCAAAAAGCAAGAGCAGGAAGCAAGTATTTATATTTTATCTATAAATAAATGGCTTGTTTATCATATGAGATCTTAAGCTTCATGACAACTAGTTAAAAATGGAGATGCAGACTGGATATTCACAACTATCTGTGGCATCACACACAGCATACTGGTAAAATGTGTAACCAGAAATGAGAAAGGTGAAGAGTGAGTGTATGAAGATGAGGAAGAAGGAAAATTAATGAACAAGTTGAAAAGCTTTTTCTCTCATAACCACAAAAATATGACTTTTTCCTGCTGCAATTTATTTTTGTTAATAAAATATACTGCAAAGACTATGTACTCACAATTCTGTACTGTCAGTTATTTATTTGGACTGACAAGTCCAAAATACTCTGACACTGGTTGAAGTAATGTCCTGGTTTAGGGCAAATTTGGGAGGCAACTTCCAAAGGGGTCCCTCTAGAAAGGAGATTCAAGAGGCCCCTCCCCAACTGGTTCAGGAAAAGATTTTCTTGGAGAAAAGTGGAAAAAACCTGTTTATTTAACAAGCCAAGTGTTCACAAGCATCAAAAATTAATCATATTAAACAATAAAACCTCGTGCTCTTCAGAAGAGATGGCAAATTCAGACAGTCCTCGTCGTGGGGTGTATCTCAGCTTGTTCAGTCTCTCATCAGTCCCTCCTGCTCTAGAAAATGCCACATCCCAGCCCTCGAGGGCCACAGGTGTGAGCTCCTGGTGTTTGTCTGGGTTTTCAGTCCAGAGCAGGGCCCATCAGTTCCAAGAAAAAGAAAAGCCACTGTCCAGGGAACTTCTCTGCATCAGCTAGCTAAAAACTACCTAAAAGCAAAGGAGAGCTCTCCTGCAGTCCGTGCTGCAGCAGCACAGTCCAGGAGCAGGAATGGGGGGAGCAAGAGCGGTGTCTGCAAACAAACCATGCACTTCTTCTTCCCCCTTTGCTCTCAGAACCAGTCTGAGAGGTGAAGAACTTATTATCCAGCATGAACAGAACAGACAACTGGGGATACGAGCATCATAAAGTCACCCTAGGACAAGTAACCATCTAGCTCTAGTAAGAATAGAATTTTAAAAACCTCTAGTTTTAAATAAGAACTAGGATATTCTGGCAAAAGTGAAGTCACACTTTTTAAAACCCATCTCAACATTCATCAGTCTAGCTTTCTTGCATGTGTTTTTGTCTTGGATGAACAAACCCTCTTTATTGACTTATTGGAAAAGCAATTCTTCATTTGGCCCCTTGAGTCAAACGAAGAACTTTGCAGAAGTAGCTCAGAAACCAACAGCAGTCTATTGCCTGGTGTCACCACTGAGGATCTCCCTAAATCACAAAACCACTGCTGCCTCTGCTCTGCCACCACGGGAAGAGTCAGGCTGGAGAAGATCATAACTCAAACTTGCCCATTCTGTGATACAGTAGGACTAAATATGACCCCATCCCACTGAAATCAACCATAAATCTTCCAAGCATCAGGAGCGGGATCTCACTGAGCCATGTCCTGCTACTTTAAATCTATCCTGAAATACCTCACAGAAGACTTGCAAAATTACAGATAACATCGCTACACACATTTTGAGATAGTTGAGAAATAAGAATCTTTTGTACTGACAAGAGTGCATGACCTATTCTAAGGCAGCCTGCACCACTGAAGTTGAGTAGATCTCTTATCCTTGTTGATACACTGCCAAATTAAAAGCCCTACTTGAAATACCATCTCTCTTCTGTGAAAGAGGTTTTTAAGGTTAGTACTACGAATTCATTGCTTCTGCATGGTTTTAGAAAATTTTCTTAGAAAGCCTGAGTAAATCTCACATTTTTAATGTCGAGCATTCTGTGTATTAAACATAAGGAATGTACAGCAGTTGAAAGACAGAACAGCTCTCGCCTCTTCAGTTCCAATTTACTATTACTGCTAATGCTAAAACAAATTAATTTTTCCCATTTTCTTCTTTATAATCCATGAGAAAAGGTTCCTAGAATATGTTGTGTCAATTTCCTACTGTTTCTGCAGGCAAATTTAATTTATTAATTTATTAAGTGTATTTGTACCTAGATTACTCAGTCCTTAAAATGAGGCAACCTGGCCCAAATTCTGAAGGATTTACTACCTCACTGTGATATTTTAACTCAGTATGTTTAAGGAGGTAGGTTCCAACAACAGATTACCAAAACTGTTGGGGACTCACAAAATCTGCTCTAAATACCTACATCCAGGACAGATTCTGCAGGAAGATTCTCAAATTTTGGTCCAAAAAGTCCTTAAAACTTCAAGTTCCACATATAGTACAAGGGTGACCACATCAGCCAGCTCTTTTGAAAATGCTGGCCATACTGTAAAAGGCATCTCCTTTAATGAAGTTGTAACAAAAAGCTGACTATTTTCAGGAGACTGTGTAAAAAAGTGCAGAAAGCTGATTTTCATATTGATCTTCTTATTGATATACATTAAATGTTAACACAAATAATCACTTATTCCAGAAATGTGAACAATTTCATCAGCAGAAAACTTCAGAAATAACGAACTTGTGTTTTATAAACCTAAAGCAACACTATAATAGTAATCTAAACTGTAATATATTGCTGCAAGGATAATTATTAAGGGAAAACACAGCTGACATTTTCTGATTTATGCACACAATCAGAGATGGAGTCCAAGGACTGTGACATAATTATCTTCATGCTAACAATTTTTGTAAATCTCTTGACAGAATTTTAGCTAATTTTAAAATGCCTTCTGAAGATTAGCACTTAAAACTGTTGGGGAAAATAGCACAATTTATTAGCAAGGGTATAATTGTAAACCTTCCAAATACTCATTGTGAATATCATTTAGACAGTAACTCCTGCTTTAGCAGCTGGTATATAAGACTCCAGTTTATGGAATCTTGAAACAACAGAGAGAGTAGAATCTAATTAAACAGGATTACATGCCAAAGAAAAATATTAAAAACAGACTAATAGTCAATTGTTATGAATTTGAAATAGCACATCTTTTGATGTGAACTGTGCTTTATTTCAGTGAAACCTAAATATTCTTAGCAGACTCATCTCTTGATTTGGAACAGACTGTCTTTCTACACTGAAACAACACAAAAAAGCTAAATGATTCCATTGATCTTCTCTCAATGACTTAAGCTCCCATCTGCTATAGGGTAAAATGACTTACATATATTCTAATGTTATTCAAGAGCCAATAGCTGTATTCCATACCGGAAGCCTCGTGAAACTGTCTTCATACTGAGCAACTAAACAAAACTGATGCCATTTGCCAGAGGGCCTCAACTTAAGAGCAATCTTAAAAATTAAACACGTGAAAGGATTGTTTGATCCTATCTGTATCATCTTTGCAGTGTCTGCTTACTAAATTTCTTTTTCTTCTTTGTTGTGACTCATTCTCAAGGGGTTCTTTTCCCAAAAAGGGGAAACAGCGCTCTAAACTGCTAACTGACCAGTGGTTCACAAAGGAAAAACAGATCCTTTCAAAAAAATTTTAAAATACATACATATTCCTAATATCTGCAGAAAGTATATTGAGCCCTCAGGTATTTACATAACATTTGTCTGCATGCAATTCATAATACATGAACATTTGTTGTAACATTTTTTTCATTATATGATACAGCCACATTGGCCAGACAACCTCTTAGAAAATTATAGGTATTAGTACATCCAAAAAAGTAGAATTCCAACAGAAAACCAGCCTAAGTGTTAGAAATCAAATAAAAATCCATCGAAAAATCTTTAAATAGAATTGTGGGATGCTTTAATCAATGCCTTATTAGCATAACCATGTTAATTTTCTCAGGGGCTTTTTAGCAGTATATTAATTTAAGGCACTAAAAATAGCACACATGCAAAGTACATGAACAAGAACAAGTATCACATTTTCTCCACAAACAGGAATATATTGCTAATACAGGATTGATACTAGGAAATACTGATGGCATGTGCTGTTTTCTGAAACTGCAAGTGTCTCGTTTCGTTAATAATTATTACAGAAATACCACAGTTAAAGCAACTGGAAATTCTTAAGTGAACACAGAAAATTTTGGATTTTTTTAACTTTTCCAAGTTTAAAATATGGAATATTTAATCCTTAAAGACAGATAATCATATAGAAGTTAATTACTTGTTAAACATAGTTAACACTTTAGTTTGCAATTTTACTGGGGCTGTGAAAGATGTTCAGTTCAGAGATGGCATTCTGCTAACTTCCTTTCCATGCTGCTTCACGCACAAATTTCAAGTGGCAAATTCATCACAGCCTTCATGTTCACATAAGGGTATGGTATCTTGCTTGAATTCAACCTGCTGTTGTCAGAGCAGATGCAGACACCACGTGTTTTGGCAATGGATAACACATCAGATAGTAGTGATACAGGGAGGGTGAGAAAAAACATTCTGAAAGGACCAAGCATGCAACACACAGAATAGCAGACCAAGGAACTCAAAAGAATAAAGAGCTGCAAAAGGTATGCAAGAAACCAGAGGCACAGCTGGAAATAATGGAACAGAGAACACAGGTGATGCCATCTAGACAGGACAATTTATAATGCTCCTTTCTCTTGTGACTCAGCTTTAAAAGAGAAAACTTTCAGGGTGAAGAAAAAAAAAAAAAAGGAAAACCTTTGCCTCTCATGTTTTTCTTTCTCTTTGCAAAACAAATGTTAAACTTAATCAGAAGATGAATGAGAAGACTTGGCAACCAACTACTGGTCCCTCTGCATCCACAGGGACACTTGTAAAAATGCTTCCCTTCATGGGACAGGGTTCTGTAGCAGGAAACAATACACATCATGAATATCAAAAGCTTCATCTAAATGCTGTTTCTTTTTTAATGTGGTTGTAGTCCTCCCTTTTTCATTTTGGAGAGCCTGGTTTTCTCAACATGAATTTACAATCTAATTCTTTAAGAGCATGAAGTTTAAATAAAGAGAGACAGGCTCTTCACAGAATTCCTAAGTATACTATTTCTACTTGATAGTGAAAAATGTAACTAATGACTAAGAAAAAAATATCCCAAATGCTATGCTCCCCTCCCCTCCTATTACTTTCACATACCTCAACGCTGCTTGCCTTTCCCTTGAGATTCTTTACTCTGCTTAGGCAAATATTCCGTTGACTCATTGAGATTAAATAAAATGAGAGTATGCAGGTAAAGACCAGACTCATATTGAGAATTAACATTTACAGAGCTCATAACCTGGGAAAAAAGGAAGAATCTTTAAAATGTAGGTAGAACTGTACTCCTAAGGAACAGGTTATGTTCTTGACCTTCAACAAAGGGCATAAGGAAAAACATACCCAAAAAGCCCTTGCTCTTTTAGAACCCAAATGATTAAGAATTTAAGGAATGAACCCCACATGTTTGAGTATTAACTTAGAGAATACCTCTTATTTTTCATGCATAGCTAAAGAATTATCAAATATGAAAGATTTTTAAAAATTAAAGTTATAATTAAATGCTTAAACACCATCCTGAAACAGTACAGTCCTGCCTTATGTAGTGGAATAAAAGCAAATAATATATAACAGGCTTGCTTCCTCAGCCCAAGATGCCACCTGTCATCTCTTACATGGCACATTTTATTTTCCAACAGCAGTATTTTTCAGACAGGCCACAACAAAACATTTTCTTTCATTGTGCTGTTGCCTCAGTATTTTAAAAAAAAAAAGTAAATAAAAATTTTCCCAATCAGTTCTGCAGAAGTTAATCTGCTTCAGCCATGTCTCGTGAGTTTGCATAAGATTCTTGCAAAAAAAAAAAACAACGCATTTGGGAGGGGTAGAGTTAATTTTCTTCATAGCAGCTGCTCTGGGGCTGTGTTTTGGATTTGTGCTGAAAACAGTGTTGATAACACAGGGGTGTTCTGGCTATTGCTGAGCAGCTCTTGCACAACATCAAGACCCCAAGCAAGGAGGCTGGGGGTACACAAAGATTTGGGAGTGCACATAGCCAGGACAGCTGACCCCAGCTGACCCCAGGGATATCCCAGAGCATATGGAGTCATGCTCAGCACATAAAGCTGGAGGAAGAAGAAAAAGGAGAGAGGTTCAGAGTGGTTACTCTCTGCAATATGGTTTAGGAGGCATGGTGGTATGTAGCTGAAGGTTGGAGCTGATCACATTGGAGATCTTTTCCAACATTAATGATTCTGTGATGGTGTTTGTCTTCCCAAGTCCCCATCATGTGCAGTGGAGCCCTGCTTTCCTGAAGGTGGCTGCCTGCCATGGGAAGTACTGAATGAACTCTTTGCTTTGTTTGCATGTGCAGCTTTTGCTTCACCCACTAAACTGTCTGTGTCTCAACCCAGAAGTTTTCTCATTTTTACCTTTGTGATTGTCTCCCCCATCCCATCAGGGTGGGGGGCGAGCAAGTGTCTGTGTGGTGCTCAGCTGCTCAGTTGTTATGGGATTAAACCATAACAGTGAGGTCACACAGAGATCCCCCTGTCCTAATCTCACAGATCGTGTCTTAGATCGTGTCTTTCTATTGCCAGTCACAGCTGCCTTCCATGGGAGGGTGTGTGCTCCTAATTCTCTCCAACATCTTACATCAAATAGTATTTAATCCCCCTGGAAAGAGCTTGAGAAGATGCTAGATACAATGCCAACAGCTGAGGAACTGTTGGAACTGAGGAACCAAGGGATTAGACTCATGTACAGTGAACACTTGTAGGATTTGTGACTTCTGGGCTCCAAGCAATCCAATGTTTCTGTCTGGCAGAAGGAGTGGGAAAAATCCCATTCCCTGTCTGCTTGGCTTAGGAGAAGAAAACAGCAAAATGTGAAATACTTCAGTGCTGTGACTGGAAAATTTTCACAAAAAATATTACTAAGATATCACCAGGTAAATCTGACCAGGTGAATTATCTGGAGAAGGGTACATACACTTCTATTCTGGCTTACCATGTTATCTAAAATTATCAACAGTATCACATTGCTACTTAAGTAGCAATGAAACAAAGCAAAATATGACACTGAGACTAAATTTCCTCATAGGAATAATTGGAAATTCAATTCGCTTGAGAAGTGTCTATCCAAGTCAAATAAATAAGTATTAGAAAAAAAGGCTGCAGATAGTAAACCACAAGCCTTGTATCAAGACCTTAGTGCAGCTGTGCTACATGGTGGCATTTTGTTTCAGATTTTACATCACTATCATAGCTCATGAAAGCCTGAAGAATAAAACCAGTAACAAATAATTATTAAATAATAATAAAATCTGAAGTTCATTCAGGAACTCTGGACATCATATGCAAACACCCAACAAAATGTTACCTCACCTCTTATGTTTTTAACTATATGTTAACTCAGAAGTAACTGCAGCTGACATGAGACATGCCACGAGAAGATATGTGAGTTGACAAATCATATCTCTTCGGGAAAAAAAACCAGGCTGTAATTTCTCTTCTATTTCCATTTTCTTTGAGACTCAAAAGACATGTTCTTGTGCTGAAATGTCCAGAAAAGCCAAGTATTTAAGCACATTTTATATTAATTGCCATCTAAAATAGGTAAGTCAGCTATTCTGATTTAGAATTTTCTAAAAATTTTTTCTGTTTTCAAAATATCATATAGGAAAAAAATGTGCAAAGACCACTATAATTACACTCATCCTTTACCATGCTTAGCAATGATCAGTATCTCAAACCTTATTGCAAAAGATACAGTAAGATAGCAACCTCAGACTCTGTAATATAGATGGAGTCAGAAAAAACTTCCAGAAATGGAAGTGCAAAATAAAAAAAAAGAAGCATTAATAAGAATGCAGAAAGACTCACAAAGCTGCTTAAGAGTCAACACAAATACCTATTTTTAAACATCATGCATCACGCCAAGTCAGTCAAAACAAAAGCTTACACTCAATGTTAAGAAGGCGGAAAGTCAAATCTTGGTGGGGAGGGTGTGGGAAAGGAACAACAAAGTAGGACAGTACAAACACTTCAAATGATTTTTCCCTTCTCAAAAAAAAAAAAAAATTCAGAAAATCATGGGTATGAGGCTATTACAATGGTTGCAGATCCTATGTAGTTATCACCATCTGTTGTGCCATCTATTTACAGACACACAGGCATAATCAAAAATTAGGGAAAACTGCTCAAATAAGTGCAATCTTCTTTGAAGATACCATGCATGTTTAACAAGCTTTAGAGTCTTCCAGAAGAAATTTAAGAAAATAAGTGGTATTGATTTATTTTCTGTAAGAAATTACGTGAACAAGAACTTTCCTATACACAGAAATGAACAGGGCTTATGTGTAGCTACATCTTTCAGCAAGGCATTCAAAAGAGCATTAAGAGAATGCTGCTGTAATGCTGTTTGTTTATTCACATGCAGCTTGAGGACAACATGCAGGATAAATATATTGCCTCGGGTCTCAGTTCCATTTACTGTGTTAGAGAGAAGAGCACTAACTACTCAATACCTCACTATGGCACTATGCACTCTTCTAGCTCTGTATCTCGTTTGCCCTCTTCTTTGTAAGGTTTTTACTTCTCTGGAAGTTTTCATCTTGCAATCTGAATAGTTTTCCTCTCCCAAAACCTTCTGGCCTGCCTTCAGACAGCTCAGGCTGCTGTATTCCCCTTCTTGTCAGTCTCTTGAAAATTGCTGTGTTCAAGCTGAGGTGGACAATACCAACATGCCCCAAAGCATCAGCCAAGCACCTTCCAGCAATCCCAATGCATCAGGGCCATAGGGAGCCAAGATGCACCAAAAGAGAACTGCAATGCAAGACTCCTGGATTTGAATTTGGCTTAGGACTCTTTGGAGGAGTCTAATTTGGGTCCCACAAACAGTGCTCAAGACATTTGGATGAGGTAGCTCAGCTCCTGAACTAATTAAATGGGTCCCTCAGCCAGGCTGGCTCTGGCACAAAATTTTCCTCACATTGCTACACTATTCAAACCTATAAATGGCTCCAGCTATTTCAATTGAAGGTCCTTTAGTTCCCTGAGCACTGCACAGGACAGACCTGCCCCTGCTTACCGTGTTTAACTTGGAGAGTATGAACAACTCATTCCCCTCTGTGCAACCAGTGCTTGACCTAGCACCCTCAGCATAATCACCCACATTTTTTCAATAAAATGCAATAACCTAGTTTTGAAAATGCTATTTCCAAACAGACAGATTGAATAATTTCTAAATAACACTGAAACTCTTACTTTAAATTATTTTTCCTCTCTGGGAAACATATTGGACTTATTAATCAGTCCCCAGCTCCTGAGTGTCACGGCTGCTATTGTGTATGTGCAAACAGAGTAATAGGAGCGAACAGGATGATGCAAATCAAAAAGAAAAAAATCATCATTCTTTTAACATCGTTACAAAATTTCTCCCTTTTATTCTTGAAGTAATTTTTATCTCTGATTTTTAATTCTTATTCCTATGCAGCAGTTGCTCTGTTTCCCTTGTGTATACCCTATTTGAGCTTTCAATTTTTAATTTTTCTTCAATAGTGTCCTATCTTTTCTTTTTTTTTCATAACTTGGGGTTTTTTCTCTCCTGGTCTTATTTCCTCACACTTGTTTACTTTCTCTCCCCTAGTCCTTACTAATTATTTGATGTCTCTTGGTCATTTAATTACGTGTCATGGCTTTTCCTTTCTTACATTTTTATATTGCATTCCTTTATTCCACTCCTGCAGCTCTCTGATTTCTATGTGCTTGCTTAACTATTACCCAAATGGCTCCAAGCAGGACACACTCAAACTGAAGAATAAATAAATTAAAAGAAAAATACTATCTGTGGCCATGCGGTGTTGCCTAGCAACACCCTGTACCTCTCCACAGCTTTTCTAGAGCCCTGGTGGCAACACAGCTCTTCAGACTTATTGCTACAAATATATGCAAGATCCTTCTCACATTGTTTGGCCATTCACTGACAAATAAATGCAGAGGAAAACATAAATGAGAAAGAAAAACTCCAGAGAAAGCATCAGCAACAGCACAAGAAATGGCCACCTACTCCAATGCACGCTGCCCTCTTGTCTCTGATGTACTCTGTAAAACACGTGCAGCTTTTATCTTATTGCTGTTCACTAATACTACTACTGTTATAATCTTTGAGAAACAGAATGTAAATAAGATTTTTTACGCAACTAAAATATGTTAAATTCAACCAACTCTTAAATAGTTACTGTGGATGCATTACTGGCTGAGATTCCTTTGCTTCTTCTGAAAGCTTTACAGCAATAAAAAAAGCCTGCAGATTGCATAGAGTAGGAAAAATGGGTGAAAGCATGGTCAAAAATGCAGTGGAATTATAAAGAAAGTGAAGTTTGCCCCCAAAATTATAGATTCAGTATCAAAAGATTGCCAATATTTATTACTTCTAATTACTTCAGACATGACAGAAGTGAAAGCAAAGTGAATTCTCCCCCCAACACTTCTCTTTAAGATGCAAGTTGATGGGCTCCATCTTCAAAAGTTAGAACCATTAAGTCCACACTTCTCAAAATATTGATTCAGCATGAGCTAGACCAATTTTCAAAGCTCCTAAGCTAGTTTCAACAGTTTCACAACAGATGACAGACCCATTTTTCCCCACGAACATTTCAGTGACACTCATCACAATGTATCTGATGTGATTTAAAAGCAATTTATTCTACATACTATTAATTTTTCCTTTTAACAGTTAGCAATCAGCATAGAGAGTCAAATATCCCAAGCACGCTCAGTCAGACCTCCCCCAGACCAAAACATTAAAGCATACAGGAGACTACAAGTGACAACTTGGACAATCACAGTTAACCTCTTGCTTTCATGTTCATAGTTTCTCACCCAGTTCATGGAACCATCACCCTTTGATCAGCTGGTATTTCTAAATCCTCTTCTTGCTTAATTCCAGACATTAGGCTCCTAGTCATTCTCATCCTCAGCCCTTGGCTGCACACCCTCCTAACTGCACTATTAAATTTACTCTTATCTTTTTTATCCTAAACTTCAGTGTCACACAGTTCTTTATGATGTTCTAGTTCCTTCTGTATTGACAGTGCCTGTCGACTTTCTTGTAACATGCTCCTAATATTTATGTCAAGCTCATTAATGAAAACATTAAATGTTATGAATCTGAAGACTGATCCTTCAAAAAGCTCTGCTAAAAGCCCAGCAGATCTCTTCAAGCACTTCTCACTCTCATTTCCTCTCTAGCCAGGTCCTTATCCATGCTACTATTCTAATCACTTCACTATTAACTGGCAAAAATAAAAACCCAAAGCCCTAAGAATAAAGCCCAATATGCCTTACTCTATCTTCCATTTTTCTTGATGCATTTAATAAATCTCTGCTTCAAAATTTCTTTTCAAAGTTCTGCATGCTGCCAATATGAGACCAACAGAACAAGAGCTGCCCATCAATTCTTTATCTTTTAATACACACAAACTGCATTGGCTATTCTTTAATCAAGAACTTGCTCTACTACAAAGCTTGTAATTTCACATGTCAATTTTTCTGTAGTAATTTTACGGATGTTGTTCTGTCCCTTTGACTCCATATATAAAACACTCCAAGTTTCCCTTCTGGCCTGTCTGGGGTAATTTCCACTTCTGCACTTTTCTGCCCATTTTGGCACCTCTTGCTTTATTCCCGTTTTATTGAAACCAGGACAACAATTTACAAAGACTTCAGACAATACCTAGGATCTTTAATCTTATCTTCACACTGACTTTGCTTGTTCTTTTATTTCTTTTAGTTTAAATAGCTTAAGGATCTTCTACTATTTGTTTTATATAGCTGAATAACCTTTTACTATTTGTTTTAATTTCTTTCACCCAGAGTGATTCAACCTGACTTTTGAAAGTTCTCATTTTTTCCTCCATATTTCCTGCTTTGCCAATCAATCCCATTTTATTCAACTCCTTATGGGTAATCCTTATAGTCTTTATTTTTTTTCTGAAGTTGTTTTACAGTTCAGTGTGAAACTATTCATTACAAATTGAGACTCAGATTCCAAATAACTTTTGTGTATTTCGATTAATAATAATATTCTGAAAATTAATGTCTTTGAACTGTTTAGCTCAGTTCAGAGATCTAAACTTAACTTGTTAACTCCTGACTTTGTCTAGAAAACAAATTTCAGCAATTCTTCTATAGAATTTATGTTGAACAAACTTTTAAAAAAATATGAAAATTATACTCTGTGTTTATTCTATTACTTCCTCCATTTGCTAAATTTAGGGATAAAGTCCATTCACATTCATACCAGAATTGGTAAAAGCTGACACTGTTTTTAAAATTCTATATTAGTGTTTCTGATTGAATGACTTTTACTAACAAAGTTTGGCAGTTATCACATTAAAGAATACTTACACACTACCATTATTAGGATCTGTGGTTTACAGGCTGCATTTAAAAAGTCAAAGAGTCTTACAATCAATGACTTACCTCTGTAATAGATTACAATCAATTCCAAGTACAGAAAGTGGTGAGGGTAAAAGAATGAGGATGGTGAACTTCAGAAAATATAATTTCTGCTATATCTCCTGAGAGCTATACTGATCAGTAAAGGAAAGCAGGAGAAAGGGCAAATCCTTCAGAAATCCAAAAGGGGAACTATTCCTAAGCAAAGCAAATAAAAAGAAAAAAACTAAGCAACACTGTAGTCCTGTTCTCAGCAGTAGAGGAGAAAACAAAGTTCTGATGAGTGATTATTCCAGATAATTGCTGATGAATCAGGAGTTACTGAGGATAGAAGAAATAACTGCAGAAAACATATACATGTAACTCTCTGAAGACAGCTGGAACTGCTGGAACAGGGACATAGCCAGAAAGACTTTTGAGGGAATATGCCTCAACAAGGAGTCCCTAGCATCTCTGCATACTGAAGAATCCCCAAAGGATTATTTCTGATCACTGATGTTCAGTGGGAAACTGTGTCTATTTTCAACACTATATTCAAACAATGCATCAGTTTATAAAACAACAAAGTTTTATAACAATGTTGAAAATCTCAAACAATTCCTGAGATTCACCACCAAAAATGTAGGAGTTCCTGAAACCAGGACACTACTGTAAGTAAAGAATAATGAATATTGTAAGTGATGAGGCAGTTACCTGCTCTGCACCTGAGAACTGTACATTGTGATAAAAATGCCACAGAAACTGATCAAGAAGAGGTTTTTCAAGCTTATGGACAGTTCTGCTGCATTAAGACAGTTTTGCCATCTCTAGTCTGTTACACTTCCTTGCTTCAAAGCATGAGGATGTCAGTAGGTTTTTTTTAACATAACACTATGATGATTTTTTAAAAGCCACTGCTTCTTCTGTCAGCCCTGTTCATTCATACTTAAATCAAGCAAATCTTTTTATATGCATATATGACTGCATCTTTGATATGCATAAAAGAAGTAATGGACTGGTACTCAAAAATCCTGTCCAAATATATGGCAAAGTTGCAGACAAACTACAAGCAGGGTCTTGTAATGAACATTTCAGTGCAATGTAATATTGGACAGTGTTACAAGCCCTGCTTAAAATACAGCATTCAGCAAGCTACCCTGGTTCCTTCACACCAAAATTGTTGTCCCAGCTCCTTTTACTTCTACTGAGCAGGTGTCACCCAGGACTTAGATACTATAAATAGATCTGAAGTGAGTAATTACTAACAGGCTAATAATGGCACAGGATTCTCCAAGAAACAGTCTACAAACACAATTTCTCAACCTAAAGCTCATGACCATTTCTAAACAGAACGGAGAGGAGCCTTCACTATAGCAGAGGGAAGTCTAGTAGAGGAAGGAGCAATCTTGTTTGCAGCATAGGCAATAGCTTACAAAAGGGAAAACAGAAAAGTGTGAGTAAAAGGTTTGAAGAAAGAGAAGCTAATCTTGATATTTTTTCTGTTTAAAAAAAAAAAAAAAAATCCAGTACAAGAAGGCACCTTTATCTCCATCCAGTAACCACAGGAAAGTACACAGAAGTCCACATCTGAGAGAATATAATACTAAGCAGAAGCTGAAAGTTGGCAGTGAAGATGGTTTCTGATCCTATCTCTACTCTGATTTGCTCAGCTTTAATGAAGGGGAATGAGTTGGACTTACCTAGAATTCAGCACTTTAAGGAGACAAGCATTTTTCATTTTGTCATGTAAGTATGTGCGAAACTAAACAATTTGCAACAAACACTTCAGCTTTGAAATGGTTAAGATCAGAAATACACCTGGAACTAAATGCTGCTCACTAAATGGTGAATGCTGCTCCACAGAAGAGGAGTCATCCAACATCAAATAAGAGGAACACCTGAAGAACTCTGAACAGCAGCAGTCAAAAGGTTAGAGGTGGTTTTGCACAGCGCTCCAGTAGAGCCATGGGGTCAGAAGGAACCTTTTGCACAGTACTAAGAAAGCATTTGGCACAACTTGCCATCACCCAGTATTTGCAAGCTAATGCACAGAAAACATGCATAAACCCACTAATTTGTTGCATCCAGGCAAATTAGAAGTTATTGAGATATTCTAATGAAAACACCTTAAGATATTGAAATTAATATAAAACACAAAATTCAAGGAAATTCATAATATGCATTTCTTAAAGCAAGTATAAGCAGTATCATATATAAACATGTAAACCACTTTATTCCAGTGAAAGGGCTATAAATGCCAGCATATGCTATCGATAAGAGAAAATGCAGAGTAATTAGTTAATCTAAAAAATGCATGAGTAGGAATTTGACTGCTAAATGATTAAACTGGTACATTTTAAAATGTGTATTAATATTTAATTATTGACACTATAAGAAAAGAGAAAAATCTCTTGATGTTACTTCTCAGCTCTTTCTGATACTCAGTAACACATGTATTATTCATATGAATAGTTTGTGCATATACAGTCAATCACTAGTTAAATAAAAGAATCATTCTCAAATTCCCTAATCACCTCAATAGATCCTAGCGCAATATTTTCCACATTTGGGAATCAGAGTGTTTTATTTAAGAAATCAGTCTGGCCATGATGAATACAGCGCAGCTCGAGCAGACATCAGTTCAAAGAATCAGATGTCAAAGTGCTCCCTCTAATGTCCCTTAATCATCACACCAATTAGTGGTTGAATAGTGATGTGATTAAAAAGACTGCTGCTATCCTATACCTATTCAGACTAGTAGAATTCTACATATGTTCTACCAATTAATGTTTGAATAGAGCAGCGATTAGAGAGACATCTGCCATTGTATACCCATTCAGAAAAGAGCTAAACTTGCATATTCATATGCAATGAAGACAAAAATAAATATTTGCAAAGGTAAACTATACGTTTAGATTATAAATATAATTGAGTTGATTTCCTTTAATGAGTGTTCTCTATTTTACAATATTTGGAATTATTTTTTATTTATAAATATAGAATCTTTCATCAATACATGTCTAGAAATGGACAAATTATTCACTGAAAAGGCATTTATTCATTAAGGTTCCTGATTTCAGGCCTTCGGTGTACCGGGTTTCATATCCACTTGTTTGCAAATTGCACTATTTCTGCTTCAATCCATCAGTTATTTGTGAAATGCTAACTTGATTATTCTGTAAGCATGATACATGATTAGGCACAAAAATCATGTACACTTCTTCCACCTCACTGGAAGTCAACACTTAGAGTAACACACTGATTATAGCTGAGAAAGATCATCTTGTTTACAGATTTTTCTGTGCAAGCTTGGACATTAGTACATCAAGAGGTACTTACATACCTTTTTAAAAATAATTTCTTTCTACAGTTTATATATAGCAGTGACAGCCACAGAAATACTATCAAAGTGAAAAGCAGTTTGAAGTTTTAGCAAGCTTTTATTACTACTGTTTTAAGGGAGTACCCTTTTCTTCTGAACACAAGCTCTTGCAATAAACTGCAGATCTCATGCTCCATCATTAGCACAAAGTAATCTGGAAGCTGCAACTTAATGTTGCACAGAAAAAGCCAAGGTGAAGAATTCAGTTTTCTCTAATGGCTGGAAAGAATTACAGTACAATTAAAGTCTCTTTCCCAAAGTGAGCCCTAGCCAAAAGGAAAAGAAAAAAAAACAAACAAACAAAAAAAAAAAAAAAAACCCCAAAAAAACAAAAAAAAAAAAAAAAAAGAAAAGAAAGAAAAAAACTCCAAAAACAGGTGAGCATCAATTTTTTTTTTTTCATGGAAGAGGAGCTTTTTTTGCACACTGCTGATCAGGCTTAGCACATGTAAGGACAAAGAACAATGCTACCACTGCCAGAAAATCAATACTATTACAGGCTATGGCAATTAGCTACAAACCAATTTAAACCCCATTTCCTTTTCACCTTCTTGTCGTGTTGAAATACTTCCAGCATTTCCATCTGGAGCAAATGTTACAATTCTCTCTAAATGTAGAAACTGAAGAAAGTCCGAATACATAGGTGGATCTATATCAAATACTCACCTATCCTTAGGAGGTAACAACAAGATTTCATTACCAAAAAGCAGGCTGGACTAAAATAGCTCACTGAATTCTCCAGTGACAAGTCAATTTATACAACTTGTGCAGGTGAACTTCATTTAAATTACAAAGTTGCACATGTAGAAGATAAAACAAAACTCATAACACTTAGCCTGCTCATAAAGCAAGGAAATCAGCGTGCTGGCTGCAATGCAAACGTGTGCCCCCCTAGCTGGTGATCTAAATGTAGGCTAGCATAAAATACACAGAGAAATGGAATTACAAAGAGTTAGAAACCACAAATGAAAATATTAATCCTAAGTCTAAACAACACTGAACTACTCAGGAAAGACCTGAAATCAAAGCAAATCCTCACAGTTTCAAAGTTGATCCCTTTGATTTTGTTTTATCTGTAAATTGATTATCTAACCTGACCTAAATTTTGCACTCTTCTTTAATGCTCACTATTACAACAGCCATTTCAAAACTCTTCTACTTTTAATTTTTTCTGGACAACAGAAATCTTTGTTCCCACAGATCACTAGAGGCATCTGTTTATACCCCTTTTCAGCATGACTCATTAGAAACAAGAGTGTTAACGCTTAGGTCTCACACTGTTACTGAGGGTGACACAGCAACAAAGAGTTTTCCTACTCTGATACAAATCTCTGAGTTAAATTTCTAAAGGAAAGCTGACTAATCTTGCACCTACAGCTATAAAGAATTTTTTTACAGCAAGACTTGGTTGCTAACATAGTAAATAAAAAATAGCAGTCATTGAAAGCATAATTGAACCTTCCTTTAGGAGAATACTTTTCCAATGCTGAGGAAAGATATTGACATTCTGTTTCCACTTCAGAACTCATTAAATGGGTAACCCAAAGTGTCTCAGAGCAAGCTAGGAGTTAAAATTTCACTTGTGTAATTATTCTGAAGAAATATGTAAGTCTGCCATCTGGAAGTGTATTAGACATTACAAAGTCACTGTGTGCATGCCTCAGCAGATGCAGCTTTTGTTCAGAGTTTTGAGGGCTGTTAATTTAATTAGTTTTGTATTTTCATACTCCCACCTTCCTTTCAACAGTAGTTCTGCAAAGGCAGCATCAGAACAGCTTTAAAAGAACCCAAAGCTAGAAGCCAAATTCAGATTTTAAGGAAATGGAAACAAATAAAGTTCATATGGACTTCAAGTGGAGCTTGATGTATTCATAAGCAGGCCTAAACATTATCACCAGTGGCTCTTTAAACCAAAACAGAAAACTGTGTTCAATGAATCCTGTTCTACATTAGCTTTCTTAATTTAAGGAGGCAAGGAAAAGATTCAACCATTTTATTTTTTTTATTAAAACCACTCAACAAAAATGATCTGGAGAATGTAAAAGGTCTCTTATTTTTTACTGATGTCTTTTATGTAATGGAAGACCAGACAAATATTTGATTTTTTTCATTTTTCAGGGCTTTTTCTGCTATAGTAAGCTAATAGTAAGCTATGCGGTAAATCTCACGCAGTAAGAGTAAGCAACATATCTTTGAGTGAAGAGAAGTTTGTCAGTTTTCAAAACTAGGATCATTACCCATTAAAAATAAGGACCACCCCTTTACAGTTCCTTCTAGCACTTTACATTTCTTCTAAGAGCTTGCAAACCAAATTATGTGATGTTTCTACCAAATAATATATAATAATGCAGTATTAAAGCTATCTGTGATAAAAGTAGTTATATCAGCCCATGCACACATTTGTTTCTTTCTAACTTTTAATCCTGTAAACTGTACCCCATGAGCAGATTCCTGTCAGGGCAGGGTGCTAACAACTGTACAGATCTCCAAGCAGTATTACAGAACTATAAAACCAAGTTATTTATTAGATTGTAAATCTATGCCAAAACATCATCCCTGCAATATTTGACAACGTTCAAAATTTCTTTCAACTGAAAATGCAGAGAAGGCACACAAGCTGGCAATGAACCCATGGTGTTTGCACAGCCCAAGAAGCTCAGACCTTGGGAATCCAGGAATATCTGAGACACCACGAGGTACACACATACAGCTAACAGCAGGAACAGGGGAAGAGAGACAATTTCTAAAAAACTATGCACTTCCAAAATCAAAGCAAATATCAAACTCTAAATCAGTAAACTGAATAGAAACACCAAGCAAGGCTGACATGGAGAACAGCTCAGGGATAACAAAGAGTGATTTAAAAGCCTAGATGCTTTAGGAAATGTGTGTTAACACACCCATTAGTACAATAGTTCTGTGAATGTTATAGTTTAACTAACCAGGATAATTTACATTGGAACAGTTAATTAGGTTACTACACAGATCACCCAGCTGCCCTGCTGCATGGACACCTGAGCTTCCTAACAAACAGCTTCTGAAAACAGAATTTACAGCCTGGTATTGATTTCAGGTCACCTGAAAACATGACAAGGTAAACTGCAGCTGCCCAGGAGCTGCTTGCTAAGCAGCCCAACATCCTCTGCAGCAGGAACAGAGAGCTGTGAGCAATGTCTGCATCAGACATATCAAAATAATCATCCAAGTTCACAAACAGAAGGTTGTCATGCACACAAGTTTCACACAACATTATCTAAGCCAATAAATACAAGAAAATAGGAGTACCAACTATAGCAAGAAGGAGATTCTTATAATCAATACTCTAAAACTGTACTAAGAGCATTACTGAAATACCAAGGATATCCTGGGTTGGTCCTCCCAGCAAATATTTGTTGTTCATGCTGGATTTCGTGATTTTAGGAAACTGAGGAACTTTGTGGCATTTTTGGTTGGGTTTGTGTTTTGTTGGTGTTTGGATGACGTATTTTTAATTACAAACAAAATCAACTTCCTACCTGAATTTTCCTTCTTAGTGGTAGAAGGTGTTTTAACAACACTATGAAAAGACCCCAATACCATTATACTCATAAGAGAACTAAGCACTCTACTGAAAAGGTTCCTGAATTTAGAGGATTATGTAAGACAACATGTAGAAAGACAGTAAAAACATTACAAACCTTCTAATCAGATGAGAGATCAAAGAGACAAAAAAAAGTCTGATAGGATTAGTCAAATGTCACACTGAGACTAGGAATTCAAATACCTAGAGAGACAATGATGGTATCTAATAGCAGAAATAGAGCAGAGTATAGACAGTTTACAGCAAGAAAAGTATTTATTCCAAAAACAATTGTTTCCTGAAAAATACAATGCACAAAATTTTAAATCCAGAGTCATGTTTTAATCTAAGCTTTATCTATTTATATATAAAATAGGTACCTATGACAGGCTCTCCTATTTCTGTAGCAAAATAGAATTAGCTTTAAACGTCTCAGAAAGGATAGTGAAGTGTTGCTCTGCCCAATGTGACTCCTGAAAAATAGAAAGAAAAGGAGGAAGTGGCAGAAGAGGCTACCCAGGGAAATCAAGGGGCTCAGCATGGCTCAGGATGTGATACTTGAGAGGGATCAGACTCCGTAACAAAAGGCACAAAAGTTGCATCAAACACCTACTAAAATCACCAAAAATGAAGGAAGTATGGAATGCAATACGTTCTGAAAAGTAAACAGCTCACCACAAAGTAACTTTGTATCTACAGGAACAAACTAGAAGCCAAATGCAGCTACTGAATAATACAAGAAACTGTTAATTTATTTCTCCCACAGCTGTGATTTCAGCCTCAATGATTGTTCCAGATGCGATGATAAACACGTTCCAGATGCAATGATAAATGTGCACTTACTGAACAGTTTTTGTCAGAATTCCTTTTCCATTGCTTCTTGACTTGTTTCTTTGTTGCAGTTGAATGAAGAGTTGCATGTGTTTGTTTTCGGGGATTTAAAGCCAGAATGTTCTGTAGAAAAAGAACCAAACACATTAAAATATAGATTAAAATTTCCATAAAGGTTCAAAGACTCTTAGATCACACTTTACACACTTATTTACAGTGCTAGGTAAAAACAAATGCAATTATTCAACATTATAGCCCAACTTCATACTAATTTGTTTAGATTTGTGTTGTCCACGCCACTTAGAAAATGAATATTTAAAGTAATAGTATTACTAGAAAATAGAATTTCATTTAGTAGCTTTAATAATGGTTTCCATTCCCAGACATTTTTTATGTACAGCATCTAGAAACACATAATTCTGCTTCATTGTATCACTGCAAGTAACACTTGTAGATCAAAACCAGCAAAAGTATTTTAAAAGACCTGGGTTATTTCCGAATGTTTCATCATTTCAGTATAAACTCCACCTTCTCCGTCAAAATAATCTCCTTCTATGCCTAGAGAGCTGATGAGTTAACTCATTTATCTTAAAATTCTTTTATTTGCAAGGACACAAATCTCAGGAACACAGCCATGCTTTTAAGTCATAATGGTAGTCTGACAACAGAGGCAGAATGAAGTTTGCAATGTCTTTCACTATCCTGGTGTAACTCAACAAATTAAATCCAATTTTTGGAACCAAAACTCTTTTTCAAATCAGGCAAGTAACAGATTTCTACAGCAGAAGTGACCTCGTTTATTTCAAGGGATTAGTGTGAAAGGCATCCAAGAGACAGGTCTAGACTCAGGTCTGTGATGGAGAACAAAAACAGGCACACTGTTGGTTTTAACTTTTGGAATTAGTTTGCAAGTTTACCTATAAAAAGCCTTGGCTTTAGCTCTACATGTCTCCACTGTGGTGAGTAGTGTGTGTTTATCCTGTTACTATACGTCAAAGATGTGTGAGACTGACTTACAGAAACACGATGAGTGTGATGGGGTTATGAATATTATACTGTGATTCTTCCTCATTTTAAAAATCTGCTTCAGAGGGTGATAATGATGTAACAGTCATCTCTTGTATTACGATTTTATTGCACTGATTATGGGGATTTTTTATTTTAAATGTGAAGAACTCACTTTCAACTATTCAACTATTTAACACCTTACTCTGAACTGACTGGAAATGCAATTTTCCCACAAACCAGAAACCTCACCTCTTTGAAAATTCTACCTGCAAACAGCAACATAGCCCAACACAGTAACTCCCAGCTTGCCTGAAGCACAGAGATAAAAAGTGAAGTAAAACATTCAAAAAAGACTATTTAGCAGCCTACATGCTGCTGACTTTCAGAAAGAGTTACAGGGTGTTATTGAATGTGCCCCTGCAATCCCAGCAGCAAAGACTCTGCTCCAGTTCAGGGGGTTCCCCAGATGAGTACCTCAGGCAAGATGTGGCAACCAAATGCATTCAGTGGTGATTTATGCCAATTTATTTTGCCTTTAATTAAAACAGAGCAGGGACATCCACATAAGGGATATCTCAGTGGATACTTGAATTTCTCAGGATGATCAAACTCAACTGTCAGAGCATTATCTGACTGTTGAGTGCCCAAATTACCCAAGCTGGGCAGTAGGTTCTGAATCAAATAAAAACTTCAGCAAAATTTTGTCTACTCTCTTTTGTAATTGCTTAATGCTTGGCCATGAATATTATAATTATTTTAGCAAACTGAAATGAATTGCAAATTTCTAGCAATAAACTGTAACAGATGTACTCCACTGGGTACAGCACCAGTTGGTTTAAAACATGGAACAAATGGTGGGGCAAGCCAAGGACGGAAGAATCCCCATATGTTTGCTCCTGTTGGAATTCTGCAGCAGGAGCATGGCTCCAAGCGCAACAGTTGCAGTAATCCAAAAGGACTACGTAGCACAGCATGTCCCAGAATTAAATCTGAAATAAAACTGGCACAGAAAATACTAAATCACATATACAGTATAAAAATTGCTTATATTTCCACTACATAAATAATATACTACCTGCCTAAATCTTGGATTGCTGACCAAAGTGGCTGCTCTAGCTAGAGGTCCCTGGTGTTTAAGAACAACTCAGAAGTTAACTGCTTAAATGGGAAAATAATGTAAATGCTCTTGGGTCATTTGAACTGTCAGAAGTTAAATAAGTGAGGGTGTTTTCTTCCTATTCATTTCAGTTCCCTGGTTGGCTTTTCACAGCTTATGGCTAGTCAGACATTTAGTAAATTTAACAAATAAATTTAGATGGGTCAGCTAGTAAGTGCAAAAGTACTGAGAAGAAAGTTCTAGAGTACATATTGCAAATAACAATGAATACACACAACTAAACAAAAATATACCACTTGGATATGCAGGAAAGGAAACCTGAGACCTCAAATCTCTCAAACACACTGGTCACCCGAGCAGGGGAAGAGTTCATCGGTGAGGATAATTATTTGGGCACCTGCAATCTTGCTTGTCTGAGTCCCATGCTCCTTCCGCTACATAAATTCTCATTCTTGCCAGATGAGCTGTTGTTTGATATCTCCAGATGTTGAAAGGGCAAGACTCAAGTTCCCCAACAGGGGATGTGGGTGCATAATGCATCCCTTTTCAAAGTACTGTAAACTTCTAATTTCACATTAAGATGCTATTTGTACAGCAATGCAGGACTTATGAATTATACCCTTACAGTTTCATATAACTAGCTCCATTTATTTCATTAGTAGTAGATATAAATCCATTATCATTAATGGCTGCAAATCAGAATATAAAGATACTTTATTTCAGCAGAAATCCATTGTGGTACTCTGCTGATGAAGAAAGAGATGGGGCTATGAGTAAGGACACGGAGTGAATTGAACCCACGCTGACTTTGTGACTCGTGGCACAGAAGCACAACATGCACAGTCCAGTTAAACCTGCAGCTCTGCACAGTGCTGATGATTACGGGCACCACCAAAGTATTATACTTCCCTTCTCTACTTCCATAGATTAATTTGAAGACTTCACTTTGGGAAAAAAGCCAAGGAGCCCATCTCTGTGAAGCGGAACTCAAATATACTTTGCAGATGACTCCCTCAAATATAATTACCTTAAGGAATTCCTTTAATAATTACCCATGACAATGACTTCTTTCAGGTCTTTTTAAAAACAACAATTATTATAAGCTACAAAATATAGAATGGTTCAATTTCAGAATACATCCTCTTCTAGAAAGGAACATATTTGTTATGTCTAATAGATATTGATTTAGGTTCCAAGAATTCTAAAATGCAATAAACTACTCCTATGTAATGAACATTGAGAATGACTAGCATGTATAAGTCATAGCTACAGTTTTTAGATTTTGAGAATTTAGTGATAGATGGTTATGTTGATCTGTGTCAAGAGCAACATAGCTTCTGAGATTAAATTTACCATAAGCTATTCATTAGATGCTTATTCCTTAGCTTCTATTTTAAATGGCATGATTAAGAAGTCTACACAAAAAAAATACTAGCTCTAATTTTCACTATTATCTATTAATGAAAAGGCTGTAAAAGTTTTAAAACAGCATGTTATATCACAGTGAGTCATTTATTAGGAATTTGAATTAATATTACTCCAAGCAAGTGATTTCAAAGCAGCCATCCAGGATTGGATACACTCTCCAGTTGGGAGTCCTGTCTCTGGTACAGCACTTTCAGGTAAATCGAGATAGGTTTGGCACATGCTCTGCAGTGATGCAACATAAATTTCTAAAGACATTTAATTTTGCTTTTAATTTCATTAAAAGTATCACACACTTTTTATTCTCATCTCATAAAGGCACTCTTTTCCTGAAATCAGAAGCAGCTATTTCAATGAAATGTGATTGTTAATTAAGTGCATATTCAGCAAAATAAAGTATAAAGTTATGGAAGCACTATGCTCATTGGGAATGCTCCAAAGCCATTGGGGACTGGGGGGCAGGCAGAGAGGGGATGTTAAGAAAAAAAGTATGACTTAGAGCACACAGGTGGGACTGCAGTAACTTTAAGACAGTCATCAAAAAGTCCTGCAAGTCTAGCAGCATCTTTGTAAATTATGTGACATTAATTCAAATTTTGAGAGCTTTCCTTTACAGCATTATGGTGTGAAGTCTTTGGCTTTTCTTTTTTCTCCCCAAAAGTAACAACCTTAGCAAAGTGTCCTGGTTATGTGGACTTTCCCTCTCATTCAAAACAACACATTTGAAAAAATTCAATACATAAATATCACTCTTCTTCTGGAGAGCTGCCTACTGAAACCAATGAGCTGTACCAGGAGTATTTAGTGCTTAGTAATCCTCATATTTGTTACTGCTCATTCAAAGCCAGAATAAGGATCAGAAAATCTATCTCCAGGCTGTGTCACAGGTTGGGATACTAAATGTGTGTAAAATTCTTTAAAAGGCAAAGTAAATACTTGCTCATTTCAAGGCTTCTGTGGACTTCCTGCAGCTTGTTGGGAAAGTTTCCTATGAACATCCCCAAAACACTTCCTTTAGTTCACCACAGATCAACACCTACACTGTCACAGTGAAGCCGTGGAAAATGCCACAGTTCACATGCAGGCTGTGACTGGGCATAAAACAAGGTCCCTGCCAGGTGTCAGTCTCCTTGTTTTAGCACACAGCTCATTTCCCTAGCCCAGCCCCTGCAATACACAGGCTATATCCTGATTTAATCCAGTTCCTTCACAGAGCCGCCTCAGCCGAACACTTTTATATAAATCAATTAAAATTCGGGAGTAGGCCAGGCATGCTAGGGAATGCATGTGGAGAGCAATTTAACCCACCCCATTCCATTAATCTACCCAATTTCCTTAAAAAGAGTTGTAATCTCCCTCACAGCAAGTAACATTAAATGTATTGCAAGATACATATGTTCACCAAGTGAACATAATGAGAACATATTTATTTTTTCTAAGAATAATGAGCATACTAAACAATTAATTTCAAAGCTATGCAAGTGTTAATTCACTGACAGAAACAAATACCTGGGCTTTTTCCACTAATATTTTCTAGTATATCTGAACATGAAACTAATTGTATAATTGCTATTCAGTCAAAGCTAAAGAACTCAAACGTATTTGTTTTCATGAGATTAGATGACCCATAATAAGGAACTTTGTTGAAAAATCACATCAGTGTAGAAGAAGATGACCAAGGCATGAACACCTATTAATATCTAATTTGAATTGCCTAATTCACATTTTACTTCTCACATCTACTCTACTTCTTGGAAAGCTGCATGAAGCACTGACAGTCAGATGCAGGACTTTCCACACCATGGAAAGTCCCCATTTTACATGAGAGTTTCATTGCTAAATCAGAAAGGGTGAGCTCTAGGCATAGGAGAGTTTGTTACACTAGAAGATAAACACTAGATTTCAAAAAGTTACAATCTGTGGTATCGTGTCTTCCCAAAGCTAGCTCTGTGTTGTTTTCTATTACTGAAAGAATACAGGACAATGCTGTAAATCTCTCCCATATGCTTATTTGTGACAGAATATCCCACAAATCTGTACTTGTGTCAAATGTGTATTTCCCTACTGAATATCAGAACTGATGAGAACCTTTACTAACAATTTATGTAACCTGGCTGATAATGTACCTTAGGAATTCATGAATTCATGCAAAAATTTCAAAAAGGTGAAAAGATCATGCTTTCACAGTAGTTCAGGCCTGGTTTAATTGTGAAGCAACAAAGGCCAGAGAAAGCTTGATGAAATGTGAAATGAGCACAAATGTCAGGGGAAGACTATGGTCAGCCTTAAAAAAATCCAAGGGAAACACCCAAGAAATTATTTTTGTAAATTACCAGGCATGTTTTCTGTTACTGAGACATGCACAAGTGAGCAAACTCACAAGCCGTCTGTGAACATATTTTATTTCAATATATCACAGCGTGACAAGGTGTAACCCTCTCATCTCTCTCAGTAACAACAAATTTTGCAGGTGGCTCCCTGTCCATGCCTGAGAACTGGCCCTTTATACTACTGTGATAGCTACAAACCCATCCCCAAGGTCCAGGGAGCTGGAAGATGGGGCTCCACTACTTTGAAGAGACAACCAGCCTATGAACCAGTGCCAGAAGAGCAGCAGCAGCAGCAGACAGGGATGGAGAAGCCAATCTGCTCAAGGGACTGAAGCCTGACCCTGAATCCCGCTGTCCATATGGGCACAGGGAACTCAAACCCCGCTGGAAAAACGCTCAACTTTTAATCACATGAAAAATTTCTTATTTGAGCCACACAAGCTCACTGTTTCAAAACAGAGCAAGAACTCAGGCCAATGGATGACCTATGACAAGCATATGCTACCTGTGCACTGCCATATGCCTTTAACACAGCATTTAAGTGCTACATCTTCATCTTTACATTTCCACATAGCTTTAGATTTCCCCATAAGACAAATTGCTGGTAGCAGAACAAACACCTTTCTGGTTTCTTGCACTCCTTGCATAGCCTCTAATATTTAGAGAAAGACAATTTACCCTGTGGTATCCTCATAGCATACCAGTATCCTAGGGGTGTAGTCCTAGATCCATTACTAAATACTTAGATAGCGGGATTTTCAATTTTACCACTACAGAATTTCCTGGTCCTCAGATTTTCCTGCAATGTGTAAATACTACCTCTTAACAAAATGAGCAGTTTTCTAAATCACTCCCACAAAAGTCGGGAAAGTCTTAGTCATGAATATGTCTATGTTAACAAACGTGTGTTAAACTTCTGGCACTTTCTGTTACATAAACAAAGTTAATGCATCACACAGTAGCAAAGTAGCAAAATTATACAACCCTAAGCACAGTTTACATAATCGTGCTGTTACCTTAACTGTCAGATTTAGAGCTTGATTTCTCTAACTCAGCAATGCATTTATGCTAGGTATTACTGTAAATTCTAAAAGGTTTATTAAAATGAAACCCAAAAAGTGTTACTTGTTTCTCATAGAAACCAACCACTCTCCTCTATGAGAAAGGCTCTGGGTGGTAAATTATGCCCCTGGAAACACCACACGCTACCTCCTTGACACAACTAATCTCTGCAGAAGCACCTTGACCCCCACAGGGAAAACCAAAGCAAATACTCACCCTCTGGGCTTTACCAAAATATCTTAGTAGTACCAATATCAGTGAATTATTCATGCATTTTACACAAGCATATATATATATATACACACACATATATACACATATATATATATATATATATATATATACACACACATATATATATAAAATCATACAGCCTAAAGCAGGCTCAAACTTCACCACAACACAGGATCAGTTCTCAAGCTCCACCAGGGACACCCTGCTCTGTGATTAGATCATGTTTTTGCACTATAAACAATAGACCACATACAAAAATACTAGCCTTTACACAGAAAATTCAGAGAAGACATAGCTGAGCACAGCTCTGGTCAATTTATTCAGTGTTGAATTCACTATATGTATTCATTTGGCTGAATAAAACATACTTAATTAACAGCTTTTAAAAGCAGAAGGTTTTAAAATTTTGTACAGTAATCCTTGTACACATACAGTTCGTATTTTAGTAATTTCTCTCCCTAACTGGACGGTCTTTAATCATCCAACTAATTGGTGAAGTGCAAAAAAAAACAATGCAACTCACGTCACAGCCTTGATTCTTAGCTTCATGACTGCTGTTACTTTAGAAGTAAGCACATGCATAGTCTCCAGTCTGCCATACCCACTACACTCAAAGTCACCTTTTTTCATCTTCCTAACAAAAACATCTTCCTCCTTTACAAATCAAAACTTAAAGGTTCAGAAAACTATTAAGTTTGCAGAACTTTTTGGTTTCCTCAGTACAAAATTGATCTATGTCTCAAATGCTTACACATTAAATTGCTCTGTTACATGAGGAATACAAATGTTATTTGATAACTGCTCACTCACACAGAGAGTCATTTATTGAAAGGATCACAGCAAAAATGATCGTTATCATACACATACATTTACATCTCACTTCTATTTTTCTGCAAGACAAACAGATCACAAGACAAAGCAAGCTCAGTTACCTTTGAAAATAAACTTTGTCAGAACCAAAAAAAGGTCATTTTATCCCCATAAATGAATCTCTGACTTGGACCCTCAATTGTGAGTGTTTGCTTAAGCAAAACCCAACCTTGCATTAGAGACACGTCTGTTAATGACAAGGGAATGCTCTACTAACTTCTGATCAGAGGAGAGAAATTAGCAAAGTTAATGCTGCTTAAGTTTAATCATTGGCAAAATCAGCAGAAGTAATTTTAGCTGAGCAAAGCAATGTTCTGAAAACTTTGTTAAAAGGTGATTTTCAAAGTCCAATAAATGAACTTGAAATGCAAGGATGAGAGTAACAATATACATCCAAAAGATCTAGTACATTCAGTGCTTGAAACAAATGTGAACATTTGTACTTGTTCCAAGAACATGCCAACTATCTATCAGTACTGACTTTCTAAATCTGTTGCAACATGAAGAAGTAACAAGTAAACCCACCTTTTTGCAACTACTGTGCAAACTTCTACAAAAATTTCAGTAGCAACCATTTAATACAATGGTAAAAGGCAAAACTGACAATGGGACTACAGATTTTCTACTAAGTTTGTGTATACACCAGAGAAGCCTAATCAAAAAGGAAAAAAAAATAGCATGTAAAAATAAAATGGAAATGTGAAGAGTTTGTTAATTGTATCCTATAAACAGTAAGTATATGTGAAGTCATATTACAAAACATTATTAAATGTCTGATAACAGAAAAAAAAAACAAACCCAAACCCACACTTAACTTTTAAGCAACAAAATTTGACAGCCCATGCAAGTAAGGCAAGAGGAAACTGTTGCCAGTTTCTTCGTTTTGTTTTAAAATGTCATTGTCTTTTTTTGCAGAAGCACACAGTGATGTTGTCACCTTAAAGCAAGGAAAAGTGACACTCTAAGTAAAGACGGGTGCCATATGTTATAGGATGACAGTGGAATAAATATCAGTAATAGGAAATATAGAAAATTGCTTGGAATGCTTAATTCCTACAATTTTGATTTTCAAATCTTATTGACATTAAATACTGATGAATGTGTGGGGCAGAGGCAGAGGTGATACTCTTAAAATAAAATAATGAGATAAGGCTGCCCAGCCTAGAAACATGCCAGCAAACATTTGGATTCTGGGATACTTTGTCCCATGCATATAGAAAAAACTTTCTGTAAAATACTTATTGAAGAGTGTTTTATGTAGGGGCATTATTTTCAAATTTTTTTACTTATTAAGCAAAATTACATCTCTGCCGTGAGACCTTTGAACAGGAAAGAACTATTTTTATCATTCGTAAGGTTTTCTAAAATTACAGTATTACGGTATTACAATACAGTGACGTATTTCTCCTATAAACATACTGTCATGATTCTAAAGCTGTGGATTTCAAGCTGCACGAAAATCAAAGTATTGGACTTTTGAAAAAATAAAATTCCCATCTCGCTGGCAGGTCCAAGTACTCTTTCCTAGATCAGAAGATACAAGACCACAAAGCTATCGTTCAGTTAGGATGGAAGTGTTAAAAACCATTTGTCTCAGAGCAGCATCCCTTTGTTTGCTGTTTGTTATGAGCAGAAGCACATATTGCAGAGTAACAGAAAAAGCTGTAACAGAAGTAACATGCCTTAGAAAGTACATAAAGGAAAGGTACCCACATTACTCTTCTGTAAGCACCATTTTCCTGCACTTCTGTGCCTGACAGCTTCAGAAATGTAGATTTAGTCTTTACCTCACGGAATCATAGAATGGTCTGGGCTCGAAGGGACTCTGATGCTCACCCAGTTCCAACGCCCCTGTCATGGGCAGGGACACCTTCCACTACACCAGATTGATCAAACCCATCCAACCTGGCCTCAAACACTGCCAGAGCTGAGGCACCCACAGCTTCTCTGGGCAACCTGTTCTAGTGCCTACCACAGAAATATTATAGCTTATGACTTGAACATTTTCATGAAAGACTTTTTCCTATTATAGCAGAACTGTGTTACAAAAGCTGCAGAGAAGAGCAGAGAAGACCACCACACTCTCAATGGGGCTCTGAGAGACGCTGGACCGTTCCCTGATGAAGATAAAGTAACAACACAGGGATGGGGACATTCACAAAGTACAAGCCTAATACTTTCAGGGTGGAGAAGCCCCAGGGCTGTCAGCTGCCAGGCTTGAACAGACCCACCAAAGGGTGGGCAGAGAAAGGCTTTGGGTGTGTGTAGGAAAGCCTCTGGTCAGAGACAGTGACCACCCATCCTCTGATGTGCAGAGAGCCCTTCACCCGGGGGCAGCTTATCCACAGCAGAGTGGGTGACGTGGCCCATCAAAAGACCCCCCAAAGGGGTCCCCTGACCCCACACCCAAGCACTGTAAATGATGCAACACACCTCAGTGTTGCAAGGGACGGTGCCAACCTGGCCCCCTGCAAGGGAGGCCTGTGGGCATTCCCAGCTGGCCCACAGTGTGTAATAATCCATGGGATTCTGTACTCCCCAGCATGGTGGGGGAACCTCACCACCAAGAGGAGCACATGCAGGGGAGCAACGAGACGTCCAGGACTGGAATTAAGCTTCTCCTTACAGCACCTGAGCAGGGGATTCCCAGCTGCCAGTACGCCAAGCAGGACACCTTCACCAAGTGTGACAAAACACCAAAGAGGCAGGAGCTACACAACCACAACAGAGCTTCTCTCTCACCCTCCTGGACTCACATCAACCAGCAGTCTCTAGGATGATGGTCCTCAGCCTGAAACTCTACCTAAGTTTAAACATTTACCTCTACTCAAATACATGAGTTCCCTGCTTCCATTTGAAAAAGGGAAAAATTGGGGAAGAGTCGCAAAAAATTACAAGAACAGACACTTTTGGAAAATAGTCTAATCATTACTGCAGTCACTCCTGGATCACGGAGACCTCCATCCCCATGTTCCTGCCTTGCCCTGCACAGGAAGGCAAACCTGGGTGAGAAGTGGAACTGATTTGCTGTTCAACTAAGACTATAAAAGCAAACCAGAGAACAAACATGACAAGAATGCTGCTCCAGCACTATGAGTTTTAGTACAACTCTCAAGACTTACATATTTTTCACTGAGGACTCATTGATTAAGTGCATAAAGAACATTTACTGCAAGTTAAAAATTACCTAACTTTGCTTTTGTGCTAAATACTTCCTGGGGTTCCTAAATCAATTCATCTTATCTCCTCACCTGGTGCCATGATCTAGCAGCATGCAAGCTATTCTGCTTTCCTTAAGTTCTTATTCTACAGTCTTCCAGAAACTCATTCTCAGCATACCCTATCCTAACAAAAGACTACTGGCCCTTCAGCATAGTACTGGTTACTGCTGACTACTGATCCTGTCCTCAGACTACAGATACTTTAAGAGATAATATTTTCATTTTTTCGGTTCTGTATTCATTTTATTTCTGCATTTCATCACCAACATTCTAGAACAGCTTCTGTTGTGGTTATCTTCTTTGCTTTTTTTTTTCTCCCAACTCTTTTGTCACTTTCTCTCTTCCATCTGTTTTGAAAAGCTATGTTCGTGCTTACTAAAATCTTTCAAATTTTGCATTTTCAATAGGAAGCGAACAAAGGGCAATAAGAAACATAACTTTAAAATGGAAGCAGAATAAGTCTGGGAACCACTTATAATCTCCTATCTTATGTTCCTGTGGCATACACACGCATCCACACACAACTGTGTGCATGAATTTGCACAGGGCTACTTTGTCCCTCTGATTCTTAAGTCTGTTGTAATTAACAGAGAGGTTCATCTTAGCACTGATGAACAGATTTTTTAAGGCTAAAATTAGATCCCGTATTCACCTGTAATTATATTCCAAAATGCTACACTACACGGGATCTTTTGAGCACAGATGCTCACACCAATTACTGATAACAATCCATGAGAGTTAGTATACAGACCTAACTAGACACACCAAGGACAGCAGGCTCCAATTTCATCAATAGAAAACCAAGGAAAATCTGGTAGTCATTCCCATTTTTGCCCTGAGCAGTAAATCAGCAGTGTTCTTCAATACTGATTTAATTTAGAATTAAGAGTTTTCCTTAATATGATGGCTACACTCTATCTCACAAACCTAATTTTTAACCTTAAAATGTGACATAATATGAAAGTGCTGACACAAATAATTGACTGCTTTATTATAAATAGAATACTTGAAGTTATTTTTAAAATGCCTCATAAATCCACATTAAGTCTACTTTATTGATTTCAGAAAAGTTCATTTTATTTTCATAGTCATAGTCCATGATCTATACACTTAAGAAAAACCACTTTTTTCAGTTTTAACTGTCATTGAAATATCCTTCATTTCAAAGATATCAAGAAATTATCACTATTCACTTTCAATACAAAGCCTCTTACATTTCAGCTGTCATTTTCAAAAAATCATACTGAAAATAGTGTTTCTAAGCAGAGTTCGGTTGCAGTGTAATAAGTAATAATTTCATCAATTAGCAGTATTCAGCATCCACTGAGAGTTCTCTCACTATGATTTTATTCATAGAGTCCTTTGTGGAAGTAGCATACTAAAAAGATCCATTTATCCTTCAAGGTTTTTCATAAATGTGTCATACATCTTAGAAAACAATTGGTTATTATTCTCGCTCAATCTAAATAACTATAATAACTTCCAGGTGTAAAACCTCTCTTTATACTCCCAATCTTCTTTACTCCCATTATGGGTCTACGTTTTTTAATAACTTATTCTAACACTTCTACCTACCTTCACAAATGAATTCTGGAATTTTACATGGATGCTAGACATGCCTGGATGTAAGGGTAGTCAGCTCATTGTTAAGAGCAGAATAGAGTTGGGTTTCATAGAACGCCCTTCACAATCAGTGAAAATCCAAGCATTTTATAATGAGCAAGATGCTAGTATAGATGCTAACAGTGCAACGGCTGGACAGGAAAATGCTGTCATTATTAAACTCAGCAATAGCTTGCTTTCAGTGCATATTTTTTTCTTCTTCCCTGTAGATCCCTCCACATACTTATTAGCGCTTTTTTCCTCTCTCAGAAGCTCATCCTGCCTTCTGTCCTTTCATCACAAGAGTGCAAAGGGCTCCCTTCAGAGCACAATATTCTCATTCCTTAATGGACTGACAGAGATGCAATGGGGCAGCACGAGGACCTCTCTCAAGGCTGGGCAGACAGCCCTGCACGGAGTGCACAGCACAACAAACATCCCTGTCTTAGGAGACATGCATCTCCTACACAGCAGCCTGTTTCATCCTCTCCATATTGGCCAAATATTTTGTTGACTGAGAAAAACACAGCCAGGATAGCTCATTCCACAGACGTTCCAATTTAAATAAGGACTCTCAGAACGCAGTCAACAAAATCACACAAAAACCACGGCAAACATGCAGCAATATATTAATAAATAAACTAGGTACCACAACAACCTCTCTGCAAACGGCACAGAGTCCAGTCTCCATGATAAATATAAACCTAATGACATTGAGTGTGTGACTAATACTTGCAAAGAGAGTGTCCTTAGGAAGAACACATTAACTAACATCAAACTTTCCATTTTTCCACCTTCCACAGTCTCAAAGTGGTGTGCACAGGTATCTGTTTAAAAAAAAACACACACACCAACAAGACACGTAAATCAGGTAGGTTGGCTGCCTGGACACTTTGCTCCTTAATTACATATATAATTGTTTTTGAACCTGAAATTAAAATGTCAGAACGCACCACGATTGCCTTTAACTGATGACTAGTATCCCATCTAAATGGAAATATTTAGATTCATCACCTAGATACCTTTTTAATTTGCTTTCAAATAGAGTCACAGGCAAGCATGTCTGCCTTCTCCCATTTGCACTGTTGATGTCAAGTTGAACTGGAAAGGCCAACCATTTCAATGAACTAAAATAAACGTAATTTTAAGGTCAAGTCACTTGTAACACTTCAGGCAGCAAATGTCATACTGAAAATAAAATTGAACCTTGGCTTGAGCAGAGATGAAAGGTTTGGCATTTCAAGGACTTCATTGTGTTTATCACTTTAAATCTACAAATTAAATACCAACATCACATACATTAATATTTATCAAACTAAGAATGCTTTCTAAAATGACATCTTTAAATACTGGAAGCATTATTAAAAACAAAATACTTTTATAGGTGGGTTTAATCTTAATTCAAATGGTGAGGTCTCTGTGAGACCTAAAACCATTTAAAATTCCACATTGGCTTAGGGAGGCATCTTTGACCAAGGTAAGAACCCAGATGTTTCACAGGAAGGTCTAAATATTTTGACAGAGGAAAGAAGTGAAACTGCCAAACTCAGACCACAGCATAAGAGAACAAGGATGTTGAAAAAGTAGATTATTTCACTTGTGACTTATGATTTTGATAATACTAAGAAAAAACTCCTTTGCATATCTTAATATAAACACTCCTCAAACTTACATGCTTTGTCATTTCCACCTCACTGTGTCTTCTAATTTTTGCTGTTACTGTTGTTTTTTATCTACTCCTACTTGAATCTTACATTCATTGCCATATGCAATAGCAAGAAAATATTGGGGTATTTATTATAGTTGTAAGAATCTATGAAGAGAAAAAAAGCAATTTCAAGTTTAAACTATAGACCCAGTCTGAAGCATCTGCTATTTCATAAAGGAATACACCTGGCCAATTGAAAGGCATAATGTTCTTATTTCTAAAAGGCATTATTATGAGAAGAAAACTGGAGAATTAAGTTCAATTCTCACACTTATTTCTTTAGCTGCTCTCTTCCCCAGTCACAATTTGACCTGGATATACATGACTTTTAAAAAATTCGTATTTTGAATTATGGCATTGCATATTGCATTATGGAACTGCATAAAGACCAAGAGGACAAAATGCCCCCAAGATCTGTGTAGCCAATCTCTGTTTGCACGTTTCACAAATTGATGCTCTGCACATGTAGAGATGCCAGAGATTTATGCTGTGCTGATTTGCAAGAATTCTACCCTTAGTATAAAAATGACAGCAAATGAAAATGAAAAGACTTTGAAAAACATGCCCACACAAACACCACCCTCTGTGCTTCTGATAAGGCATTTATGGCCAAAGGTTCCTAATCCCAAATGTTTGATTTCTTTGCCAAATCACATACTTGCCGAAGTCTCATATAAAGGCACAAATCCTGCTCTTCTCAAAGGCAACAGCACAGGGCAGGGAGCAGAGTGTGTAACACTGTACTGATGAAATAAAAAAAGGAATAGAAATCATATGCTAATAAGAGGAGGGAGGTTGCCAGGCAACCAGGGAGGGAGAGAAAGCAGTTTTTGATTTGAACTCAGTGCTGTCAAAGGGTTAGCATAGCCAGAACAAACAGGACATATTCAATCCAGCTTGTCTGCAGCCACCAAGAATTTCAGCTTTTCTCAATATTTTAACTAGAGGTGTGTCCCCCAACCCAGTGCCAGTTACTTTTGTGTTCCCTGGGTCATTTTACTGACACTGGCAAAATGGTACAGGATAGGATGGACAGCAGAATTTTTCAAAGTGTTAATTTGAGAAGCAGCAGCTTGTGTCTTTGGGTAGCACAAACTGCACCATGCATGTACACCAGCCAGGTGGATGGAGAGCACTAATAAACCTTGAGTCCAAGCAAATCCCAGTCCATCAGACACAGCCACACCCCTCTGGGCTGCACTGAAAACTGGGCAAGTCCTGCCCTGCTGCTAAATCTGCACCCCTTCAAATGCATCTCAAATGCCTGCCCTGCAGTGCTGCACTCTGGTCACAGCTGATCGGCAAATCCTGCCTCGTGGGTAGCAGCTTCCTATATCAGCATGTAGTTAGTTTCTTTAAAGACATGACACTAAGCAGAGGAAAGAATAAAATTTCAGTTCTGTCTACAACATAAAATCATTATGAAATTCACTTCTGTAACTAGAAGAAAACGAATTTCAGTTCTTTCTCGTTTTCAGAGTTGCTAACTGCAGTGACTACTCATAAGTCTCAGCCATGAGAAGGGTGGGAATAGCAGTTCTTAAAATTCTAAGGATGGGAGTTTAACTCATAAGTAAGATTAAAACTCAAAGGTTGAAGAAAAATTAAAAGCACAAGTCGATTTTTTTTCATGATATAATTGTTTTGGAGGGCTTGACTGCTACAGTCTGGCAGACTATCGGCAGTAGAGGCAAGACCATACATAATTCCTTGAGCATCAACAGGATTTGCATATAAAACGTGCAAAGATGGAATGTTTCATACAGAAGACTTTCCTTCCCACTTGCCAGATCAAATTTTAACCTGATGAGTAAATCATTGTTCAGTTCTCCAAGACAGACATGATAATTGTGGTCTATAATCTTCCACGAGGTCTAAGCAATCATGCTATAATTGCTGTTCCACTCAGCTAAGAGTTTATTACAATAAAACCACTAAAACAATGAAAAGGCTTGAGAAATTCATTAAGCAAAAACAGCTAAATAGGAAGTTTTGTTTTCTCACTGACTGCTTGTCAAATGACCCTAGGAAGACACAGCCATCAATCTGGAACAGCCATGTGATTGTCACAACAAGCTGTAAAGCAGCAGCATAAAAACATTCTACATATTAAAGCTTCATTATGGAACTTCAAAAACTAACAGGTATCTACAACAGAGAGACACTGTAATAACTGGGGCTTTTAAAAATAAAAGTTTAGCCTAAATCAAAGAATGCTAGCTTCAGTTATTTATTCACATAACCTTTGCCTAACAACTTTGTGAGCCATGCTGATTTCCAGAGCTCCCTGCTATCTTGCTGGAGGTTTCCTGGTTTTGTACAGTATTCTTTATTTTTCAATCCCTGCCCTGCTTCCCACTACAAGCACTCCAAGCCTAGCTTTCAGATATACCTTTCTACCTGCAGTTTTTCCACTGTTCTCATCCATTTGCATTGGGAGAAAATAAATCTGACAAGTGAAACTTGCCTACCTTGCTGTCCTAGCCCATGCTTGGTAACAGCCACTAAGTATATCCCAGGTAATGAAGAACTGCCACCACTATCAAACCTGCTACTTAAACCACTGGAATTTGCAGGCTGTACAGTAATGCTTTCTCAAGGCTTAGGAGCACTTCCCAAGTGACCCTTCCATGCAGCAGGAAGCATGGAAGCACAAGGGACTCTGTTCCCCTGGCTGACTCTGGAACCAGCTGCAGCCTTTGAGGGCAGGTGTGCTGTCTGTACCACCAGTGAGCTGCTCAAACAGCCCATAACATCATCCCACATTCATGAGGGCCTTCAGACAGCAGAGTAGAACTTGCTGCTGAAGGAACTCAGAACCAACAAACACACTGCCTGCTGAGCCTTTAAGAACTCCTAGAGCCTCTTGTGTTCTCACTAAGGTCAACACCCAATGGGCACAGTCTGGCCCTTAAACACATTGCTCTGAACCCTGAAGTAACACCAAAGAAATACGTGGATGAATTATGTAACTTTTTAAATAAAATGATGTGATTTAAGACACATTTATTTATACTTTCTCAAGCTAAATGAAGAGAAAGCATAGCATAGTTATAGTGACAATGTTCATTGCATTATAAGTGAAAGTGACACAAATTTACCCTGATAATTCTCAGACACTTCCCGGATTGCAATTTCAGAGCATGGCTCTTAGCCCTTCACACCTTTCATTTTATTCTCACAAGCCAAGCATCAGTGCTGGGGTGGAAACAGGTGTGACAGCATTCTAGGTACTCAGCTGCTGGTCTAGCAGGGAATTACCCACTCAAAAACACCCAATTCCCCTTTAAACATATGCAACACACGATTCAGAAGGAAGGACAGATCTGTGAAGTGCCAACATACTGCCTGCCTACTGTAAGAATATAACTGTTTCATACTTAGTTGTGTTGGGGAGGCTGGTTTTAATTGTCTGTGAATGTTTCAGGTTTGTCACAAGTGTGGCAAAGCATCTCCACTCTGCTTTGAAGAAGCCTTTACCAAGGAAGGGTGGGAGACCTACACTTCTCCCCAGATGTAGTCTGGGTGGCAATGAGCTGGAAAGTAGCCACCATATCACCGAGTGAAAAGACTGCAGAGCAAAGCTGGAATGCAGTCAGGAAAACGCAGCACGAAGAGAACAATGCTAAACAATGTCATTCAAGATTCTATTTGACACTTAAGCATTTTGCAATTCATTAATTTCTGAGTACTTGATTTGACAACTTTAATTCTTCAAAGAATCCTGAAGATTGCAACAGATGTAATTATATGGTTTACACACAATGATAGTCAGGAATCAGGTGAAACAAAAGAGAAGGCCAAAGAATGGAAGACTTTCTCCCAGAGTATCATTGGGAAGTTTACATGAAATCTGTAAACATTCCCTGGAGCTTAAATGTACATTTAACTGTTTCACATTACAAGTTAGAAAGGGAATGCTGCCCTCATAAGTGTAGATTTCAAAAATTCTTGTAAAGAATTAGAATTTAAAATAAAAAGAATTTAGAGAGGGATAACAAACAAAAATCCAAGGCAAGTCTTCATACCATAAATCCAAGGTAGGTACTTTCATATGTAGCTATTTGTAAACAAGCTTTCTTTCCATTTGCTTAGAGTATCAGTGTCCAAAGAATATTAGCAGCACACTTTGATAGTTGACTTTATTCAAAAAAGGCAGTGTTTGGGCTTTGTGGAGTTGCCAGTCACTGAGGGGAAAGAGAGTTGTTGTTTTGTTTTGGTATTTGGGGTGTTATTTTTGTTTTGGTGTTTAAAAAAATAAAATTGAGAAAAGCTTATATTTAAATCACAACACACCTAGTCTTCCACAATTGTGAAAGCAGATTTTAGGAGAACAACTATCTATGCAATTTATTAATCTTCTTCAGTTAGGTCCAGAGGCTGAAGCTGCTGGCTAAGCCAAGGAAGGGGGACAAGATTCCTCATGGAATTCCTGCAATTTTTCTTTTGTCAAGTAACTTGGAGAACCATCAGTGATTTCAGCTACTTCCAGCACAGATTCTTGGCTCTTCTTTAATCAATGACATGTCTTTTTATCCTGCCTTAACTATTTAAATACATTGTAAAGTAGCACCAGGACTTCAGAGATAATTTTTAATGTTTTATTATATGAACTCAAATTTGAGATAGTAACCATTGAGATAAGTTTCATTAAATCATTGGTTCAGTTTTTATACTGTAGCAAGAAAGTGACCAAAACATTCAAGTTGTGCTGCCAGTCCTCTTGTTGATAGACTCCTCCACTCAACAAACAAGTTACTGAGAATATTTCTCTACAATGATAGGATTAGCTAATAGGCACTGTACCTAAATCAAAGATAAAATACATTTTTTGAAAATGCAGTACTTCCTCACCCAAAAAAATAAAGTCCTATGCAGGGGAGAAAAACAACCCAAACCAACCAACCAATAAAAACCACACAGGGCTGCAATGCTGCAATTAGATTATCAGTAATTATTGGTATATTCATCTGGGAGACAAACCATAAAACGACTAAATTTATTCGAACAGATGGGGGAAGGACAGTACATTTGTTAGAAGCGCATTTGGTTAGAAGGAGACTGCGTTGATTTCCTTGCTAGTTTAAATGACTGCTTCAAACAAGAACACAGGAGGATACTGACCAAAGTTTCTATCTGAAACCTCAGACTAAAGCAAACACTAGCCTTTTCAAAAATCCATCAACTCATCTCCTAAATCACATAGTACTGCATACTATTACCAACACAGGATCCTGCCATAGCATTGTTCTTTGAGTCTAAGTATCTAAAAATGCAAACCAATGCAATACAAGAAATATTTTGCATTAAAAATTTAAGTACTCAAAAACCTGAACAACTAAAATCAAACCTTTGTTATAGAACTTGAACACTTGAAGAAAAGTCCAAGACTGGATGCTCTGAAAACATTGAGCTGGTAAAAGACAGACAGTGCTGATTTCATACCACAGTGCCTCCCTAATTGCCAGGAAGACTTCTGTGATAGTTCATTCTTCCCATCTATTCCATGTTTCAGTTTTATCAGGGTATCTGTAAGACCATTTCTGGACATTAGTCATGGTTTGAACAGCAGCTCAGCTAGGAAATGGACTGGACACAAAAACTCAATACGAGAACTAATGACAAAATTCAGTCACAAGTGACCTAGAGATGTGTTCAAGGTTTTGCTGTGTGTATTTGTGTACTATGTCTGGGCCTCAATGATCTGCAGTAGCCCAAACTAAACTTAGCGTTTTACACTTCAAGGTATATACTACAACAAAAAGTTGTATCAGGCCAGAATAAGATTATCAACCACAAGTTCATTTATCATTGCTTTTGTTTTACTAGATCTTTTTATAAAGAGCTGAAGTTTACAGCCTGATGTGAGGTTCTGTGAAAGGTGGGAAAATGTCCATGAAGTCCAACCTTGCAACCTGGCTAACAGCAGCAGGAGCTCACCACACGTGCCACTGCACCAGCCTTGGTCAAAATCCACCTCAGCTCCGCCTTCCCAAGTCCAGGTCTGGACCCTACTTCCAGCACCCAGTCTGACCTGCAGCAAGGAATGTCATGCAAAAACCTTAAGTGCCACAGGTGAGAAAGCCACTTGCAGCAAGGGCATCGCTCCTGCCCTCCTGCTCAGCCTTCCATGCAACTGTTTTGGTCCGAGGAGCCTGGGTGCAGTCCGTGAGGGCAGCGTGACCCATGGCGGGACAGCGATGAGCTGGGTCCCGCACAGCTCCTCACAGGCAGCTGCGGGACGCTGAGCCCGAGGCCACCGGCCGCGCATCTTGACACCGTCCAGGGATCATCAGGTCACGGCCCCCGAGCAGCCCTGCCCCTCCGGAATCCTGCCAAAGCCGGGAGCCCGACCTCACGGGAGAGACGGGGCTGGGTCACACCCTGCGCTCGAGTTCGCCGGGAAGTGAC
>VZSR01000245.1:1509233-1565543 GCA_013398615.1 Brachypodius melanocephalos | reverse complement strand
CACCCGGCCTCCTGCGCCCCGTCCCTCTCATTCTCTGGTGGTTTACGAGAAACTGCGCGGGGAGGGTCAAACGTCACCCTGGCTGTGTTTAATCCACTCATGACAATGCCACAGGAGCAGCCTGCACGCCACGGCTGCAGGCAGCCCTGCTGCGCTCGGTGTCACTCTCCTGCCCAGCAAGAGGGGTGAACCCTCCCCAGGGTTGCACCTTCCCAGCAGGACCGGCCTGCTCTGCCCCTGAACCTTCACCCCTCTCGGCGCAGGGACAGCCAGCCTCCCCACCCACCCCGGAGACTCCCCTCGCAGAAGCCATCCAGCAGGTGGGAGTGGTGCGCGAAGGTCAGGTCACTGCCTCCCAGACACTGCGATTGTTTAACAGGAGAAACACAGTATTTACGGGATCACGGAAACAAACATTTCCGCTGCAACAGACCTAAAAAGAAACCAAGTATTCTCCATTTCAGGAAGCAACAACACCCAAACCAACCAAAGCGACCAGCCAACCAACTGTAACATCTGTTTCTACAGTACAGTTTCATTTAGCCACATCTATGATTCCTCAAAACAAGATCACTTTTATCCCCATTTCACAAGGATAGAGGAATTTAAAACTGATCTGATTTTTTTTTCCAATGTGCATGTCAGGCAACTTGGGTTCTTCCTCCCCTTCTTAAAACACACCCCAGATTGGCTCTTCTTCATTCTCTTTACAGCACTCATTTTATCCAGTTAGCTTTTATTCTCCCCTCTTTAGTATTGCCTTAAAAATAAATAAAAATTTAAAAGGGCTTCCCACTCCTATTTACTTTACAAAAATCCTGGAAAACCATAAGTAGCTTCTGGACACTGGCAACCCTTTGGCTGCAGTAGAGAATAGGTTTGCCTTTTGCTTTCACATCTCCAGAGATAATCCCTCTCACAGAATAGCATGGAAATTTTTCTTTACCTTGTAATTATTTTATTTCTTTCCATCTCTGTAAATGAGCACTTCAGAGATGCCCCAATGGAGGGAGGGGTTTTTTCACTTGTAAGATGTGAAGAAATAAGGTTGTGGTCTTTTGTGTCTCAAGTGAGAGCTATATTTTCTCAAGTCTCTGCTATAGCACTATTGCATAACAATTCTTACTGATTACAATCACCCATGTAAAGCAGCTGAATTGCTGGCAGAAAAATCAGAAGCAGGATCTCCTTCATTGTTAGTACTTATCTCTAACAAATCCAAGAGTCTTTGGTCCATTTCACTGATACTGACATTTCTGACCAGTTCAGTGGTCTGATGCTAGCTGGGGAGTTTTCTAGTTGTGTTTGCTCCTGACCTACAGCTATATTTACTATGCAAGTACATTAGGTTCAAGTCATTTTCACAAGGAATATTTCCATGTACATGAAATAATAAACTGCTTTATGACCAACCACTTGGAGTTTGCCTCCATTTGTTCTAAAGGAGCACTTTCATAGAAGAGACTATCAGCAGGCACTGCACTCTCCATCTTCTGTCTTGTTCTGCAAGCTGTAAATTCTTGGTTACTCCCATGTAATCTAGCAACTCAAATGAGCCTGACACCTGTAGGATTTTTGATCAGTGAAACAAACAGTGACACCATTTAGATTTCATGGAAGTAGAATTTTTTCCTGCAAATGAAGCAAAACTTACTCTGTCAATACACACAGGTCAGAGGAAAGGATTCCAAGACATAACCATACTCTGCTTTAACTCACAGCTCCTCTTATTTCTGTTCCTGTGTTTCTTAGAATGAATTTACTGTCCTTAAAGCATGGCAGTCAGCCAATCTGTATCAGCCTGCTGCTGTTTGCCAGCTTTCCCCAGCAGTTTAGAAGATCTGACCTTCCCTGGATCACCCATCTGAATTCCAGATTCTCAGCTGTGGCAAATACTGCTTTTACCAGCACAGAGCATGTTTACAGCTGAACTTTGTTCCAGGAAAGAAATGTACAAAAAGAGGGGGATATGCAAAAAATGCATTAGAATACAAGTATTTAATCTTTTCTAAAGTAGAAGTTGTAAAAAATTTTAAGAAGAGGTGTTACACAGCCCAGATATAGTTTGGGCTTTTTTCATCAAGTGCTAAGCCTCTGATTTTAATTTTTTCTCCTGCCAGCAAGATTTTAAAAGCAGCAGAAACAGATCAGGGATACTAAAGACTTTGCTTTCACTTCTGACATGAAATGCTGTTGAGGCTTGGTTGAGTTACAGGCTTTTGAAAAATTGCCATTAACCTTTTGTTCCTGGTGCTCTTCAGGTAAAATCTGCTCACATGCCAAAGAAATAATTGCATGTGAACTTTCTCAGAAAAGCTCCAGGCACTCACTGCAACCAGAGCAGCTACAGCCTTGTGCTGGGAATGGTTGCCTTGCTGGGAGGGCAGAGGAGGGCAGGGCAGCAGACGGTGAGAAAAGCCATGTCCTTCAATTTCAGACGGTTCCAGGAACACAACCTGCAATCTAAAAGAAAGGATTCCTCCTCCAGCCATTGCAGTAGTTAATCGCCAAGTTTAAAGGGTAAACTGTAAACTCTGAAAGTTCAACATTCAAATTCTGGCAGTGATGTATTAGGGAGCCTAGAGGTCTCCATGTACTGACATGTGGCAAAAGCAGCTCCCCACTTTTTCATCAGAACTGCCCCCGATTCACATCAGTTCAGGTACTAGAGACAAAGACATTCCAGACTTTAATTTGCTGTGTAGTTGTACCTTGAACTCAGTGGGCACTCTTCAATCCCATGCTGTTTTTATTCCAGGATCAGGTTCCTCACTCATTGCATATGATAAAGAGTGATGGTTACAGTCTCATAGCTAGCATCTCCCAAAATCCAAATGCCTGATTTAGCTATCCAGATTGCTCATTACACTTAAGCAAGTTCACCTGTTGAATTCATGGGATTTGGGAAAGCCTGAAGTGAACGCAAATTGCTCTTTTACCTTCTCACTACTTATGGCAGCACAAAGATTTGTATTTCAGTTATTCCCTGCTTCTGCCCTCTTAGTTTGGCTCAACCAAATTCAAAGTAAAGGTGATATATCCAGTAAATGCCACAAAGCATACAAGCTGCTTCTGAAGGCTCGCAACAGCTTCTCAGATTTTTATTTTTTCCTTTACACTAGGAGTCATAGTAGCAGAGGTGGTGACTTTTATGGGACAAAGTAAATTACTGTTAAAGCTGAAAGCAGTGCTGCTGATTCCAGGGCCAGGTTCATCAGCATAAGGAGATTTGTGTTGCATGTCTTCAGTGTACTGGTGTCAAGGAGGAAACAAACATATACACATGAAAAAGCTGAAGTGTGAAAGGGAGAGGTTTTACTGTGCTGTTTCTGAAAGGTGTGTAAGTGAAGAGCCATAGAGTAACTATGCCACTGTTTGTCCTCACCCATCCTAATGCAGAAGGACTTGAATTCATGACTTAATTTAGGGGAGCTTGCTCTGACTACCTCTCCCAAACAGCAGCACTGATGTTGTAGTATGTAATTACAACTTTGTGCACTTCTTCACCAATTTAGGGAAAATACTCAACTTAAAACATTCACAGTAGTGAAGATGTGCAGTGCCTTTCTAATCTACTTGTTTGCGCCTGGATTTACTCTTCAGTGCTCAGTGCTCCTCAGAGAGGGCAGCTACACAGGGTATGGCACAGTGCAGGAGTACCAATGCTCTCTAGGTGTGAGATACACATAATTATAAATGCTGTTAGGAGGCAGCTCTGACCATTAGGCAGACATAGCCTTTGGGCATGGAACTGTAAAGCACAAATAAATAAGTAACAAAATGGCCACCATGTGGGCCCAAAATGCATTTAAAACTACAAATGAGCTGTTCTTTAGTGAGTCCACTAATTTATTCCAGCCATCTGTATCAGTGTAAACAAAAGCTTGTCTCCTAAAGTGCTTAATAATTTTTAAGATGTAGCAAGAACCGCAAGTTTCAACATGATCATCTTGGGGAGAAAAAAAACTAAGAAAAATGAACCCACTTATTTTCACACCACAAACATCTTATGATAACCACTATCATGCAATTCAAAAAAAAAATACTAAAAAGTAAAACTTGTTCCTGGCATGACATATTTTTTCCTATTTAAATTCCACCAAATGTTTCATTAGGATATTTTAGGGGATGGAAAAATCTGGCCATTTTCCCCTGCTCCAATCTCCACTGATGACATCTGTAGACAAATTCTATATTTATTACTAATCCCAAGAATAGCTAAATTGGTGTGCTGAGTTTGTACTGCTCTGAGAACCTTTTCTCTGTATGTGCCTCAATTTATTTTCAGGTTCTTAATATGCTTCTCATATCATTAGACCTTAGCTAAGTGAATAGTCAAGAAATCTGAGTGTTCATAAGCTAAAAAGTGTACACATTTAGCATGATTGGATACAAGCAATTACAGAGCTCAGATTAAGATGGGATTTTGGACCACTAAGCATGAGGGAGAGAAAGCTGTAAGCACTTTATAGGAAGAGTATTTTGGACTTAATTTTAGAGATTCTGAGTAACCACTCAGTTACATTCAACAAAATTATCATTTCTGGAAAAAAAAAAAAAAAAACAACAAAATCCATTATAATATTTGAAATCCCTTAGTTGCCTCTGAGAAATCTCATAGTTGTTGTGGTGGAAGGGGTGTCACATTCATCTTTCAGCTCCAGGTGTTAGAAGCAGAGGGTGCTGCCTTACAGACATATCCATCTCTAGGGTGAGAATGGAGAAAAGTAAGTTCTCTTTTGAAGGAACAGACCATTGCATTGAAGCCCAATACAGGGTATTATTTGCATCTGCTACATTCCCTGTGGCAGCAAATTTCTGACGAGGGTGGGGTCTGCCCTTAGAGTGAGACCTGGTTTGGAGCCATTTCATTGTGGAGTGGTGGAGTAGGAAAAATGACACCAGGCTCATGCAAGAGTGCTGTAGATGTGAACTGGCTGGATTAACTGCAGTGTTAATTGACCTTCCAGCCCTCCCTCCCCTGGACACAGAAGGCACTGGAGTCTCCAAGACGTCAGACTGCCAAGCTGTTATAAAATGGGTTTACTACATACCTAACTTCTGGCAACAGCAAGTACTCCTTCATTCAGGTAAATGTTAGAGATGGTGAGTTAATGCTTAGCTTATATTCAAAATTAACTGCTTCTCTGCTTGCAGTCCCAAAGGCAAGCATGCAATGGGGTCAGAGGAAGATCAGCCTCCAAAACAGACAGACATCACCAATATATGCACTGAACCATTGGCATGAAATCATCCCAGCATCAGCAGGAGATTTATTTATTTTAAGGGATCATGTAGTGTTGTTGCTTTTCAGAGATACTAGCATGGTACAAACCAGCCTCTTGAATTATTTACAAAATAATACTAGTTTTTAACTATTGATCTCCATAGTTGCAGCACAACTCATTTCAACTCTGATAGCTTTCCAAATGGCTCATAAAACAAACATTTGACAAACAAAATCGCTACTGTTCCCTTTCTTAAATTACTATTTTTTAAAGAAAAACTGCCACCAGGGTAACATCCTTGAAACAAACTGTGTGTTTGTATCACTCTAAATTTAGTAGCTCAAAAAGGAACAAAGAGGTTGTTGTTTTCTAAGAAAAATACAGTAAGTAATAGTTATTCAATGTCCTTATAAAAAAAAATGCAATTAGTCCTTTGTTTCTGCAATACATCCTTTTCTCTCATGGCTGAAATCCCAGCTTTGGAAAATGACTGGGGACCTTCTGGACAGGTAACTGGGGGGTACAGTTAGAGAAATGGAAGATTGATGTAGAAATTAAATAGGCTAAGAAATGAAATATTGCTGAAGAAAAAAAGGTCTATATTGCTTTACATTTAATAAAAATTTATTATGGGATGGAAATTAAATAGAAGCCCCCAAAGCACTAACCAGCACATCTTTTGCTCTCTAGCTTCCATCGAACAGGGAAAAAGAATCAAACACTTAACCAGGTTTTCCATGGGACCGTTCAAGAAAATCTCTTCCCTACCTTGCTATACAGATGATTTTTACCCAGGACTTTTACACTGCACAGAAGAAAGCAAATTTTCACTTATAATCTCAGACGTAGCTGTAGCCCCCAACTGCTGGTGTGAGATGATGTATAAAGATTATCCACAATCAGCTGTTGACTGGACAACTGATGCTCAAATAATATAAATGACTTCTGGTACCTCCCCATGTCCTTGCTGACCTACTGGGCTGATGGCAAGATGGCAAGCCAGTCATCTGTCTTGGGCTGTTTTGAGTGAGTTCCCAAAGCTATTTCTGAACCAGTGAAACAGCCTAACTTTACAATCAGCAACAGTTATTGCCTTCTTAGCAAGGTCAAAGTGAATAGACAAAATTAATTCCTAGCCAAGGTCCGTGCAAAATATGGGCAAGACGTTAATTCACTGCCATCCTAGCCTAAGGTAGCAATTGTCAATAGGACAAACAGTCTGCATCATCATTTTCTCTCTAATTTAATCAAGGTCATATTAGATCACTACATCAAATCAAGCAGAATCAATTTGATTTAAAAAAATCTGAGCTAAACCAGATTCCTTATGGAAATTAACCCTTTACAACAAACAGTATCCATCAATGTAAGGCATCTCATTTCCACAGAAAATTACTACTGCTACAGAACACACATTATGATTTTAAAAAACCTTCCCCCACCAAATAAAACAAGATTACATTATCTAATCTCATACCTAAATTTGTGGGTTTTTACTGTGTATTGCATATAAGTCTCATGCTGCAAAACAACAATTTTTACGGAAAATGAAAGATATATCTGACAAAAGAAATACTGTATTATGCTGGGTGTCATTTACTTCACACAAATTTAGCCTTTAACAAGAGAAAAAATAAACAAATCATGGTGCTGTGGAACTGCCCACTTCTTACACAAATGAATAAAAGGTTTTATGTTCTTTTGTCTTTTTTCCCCTTTTGGTTGATTAGTTTTGTTAGGGTTTTGTTTGTGTTTTTTAAGGCTATGTCCAGTAGAGCTCTGTCCCAAAAATGCAAACCAGTTATCACTTTAATTGCACTATGTACATATCCAAGATTTTACTCTAACTGCACAGTAATCTATTGCTATGGCAACTTTTGGCTATGCTGCATTCTCCCTTCCTGCAGAATGCTCAGGTGCACTACTGCCACAGCAGCCAGCTAGGAAAGTGTGATCTCCACCTGGCTGGGCCACAGATATTGTCCTTTTAGCCCAGGCAGAATTCCTGCTTCAGGCATTCCAAAAATTTGAAAGACCCCTCCCATATGTCTCATAACACCTACATCAATGGCTTCTATAGCCAAAACACTTTTTTTAAGCTTGTCAAATACTGACAATGAGATCATATACACATGAACACTTGTGATTTCACACTTATTGCAGAGAGAACCTATATCACTGACACTGGATATTTGTCACAAGCCTGAAATGAGCAGAATATCATAGGATTTAGAAAGCCTTTCTATTTTTTAAATTTTTTTTTCTCAATCACAGAAGAAATTAATCATAATCCTACCAGCAGAGGTACTGTAAATATCAAAGTCAATACAGCCTGACAATGCAGCCTGGCTGAGGAGCTGCCACACCCAGAGCTGCAGTTCAACCCCCTTGTAACAGCCTGGCTGGCCCATCTGTTGGGTGTACACTTGTGTTTTACTCTCCCTTCGTATCCTCAGACTGCCAGCTCTGAGTTTGGGCTGTGTGCTGTGCAAGTACCTGCCAGCCATTTAAAGGTGAGCTCCCCCCTGCTCCCAGTGAAGCCATGGTAACACGAGTTTCCTTGGATTACTGCTTGAGTAGTGTCCCACTGAGCAAGCACTACTCACTACAGATGTAGCTGTGATCTCGTGGGGGACAAGCCTTGGCAGCAGCAGGATGGATTTGGAACGATGCAGACTATGGAAGAGAGAGACATACCTACTTTTGTTTCTTCCAGTAAGAATTTTCTTTTCAAGTCTGTTCCTCCATCTCATACTACTTGCACAGAATGAAATGAAGCAGACTAGAAACATTTCTGGCTAAGTGTAACCTCAAAGTGTTTTGGAATAGGAAGAATACACTTGGGACTCACGTGCCAAAAGTTCTTTATAGATCTATGAATTTTGGTAAGCTGCATTGTAGGGTTTATTTTTCCTTTTAAAGTGGAAATACAGCACTCAACAAAACCAAAAATGCATAGAATCCCTTTGGTCAGAACACATTTGGTTGGAGGAGAACAAAGTTTGCCATTAGAATTGCTACAACCTAATTTATTTTTAATATAAAAGTCAGGACTCTTATCCATGGATTGTGACTTTTAATTTCAAAATCAATTATGGGGGGGTTTATCCATTAACTATAAGATGTTGTATCTTTTAGCACCAAGATATTTTAATGAAACACCACTTTAAGATTTAAAAATCTTTATATCGCTTTATGTATGAATTTGTAATTTCCTTTTGCCCATGATTGAAGGGAATTTAGTTTTTTTCAAAGCATATCTACTACAGCAGAATGTCTGCCTAGGTGTTTGATGATAGTTAGCAAGAAAATTAGCCTGCTAGAAATATTATTCATCAAAATACCACTGAGTCCTTGGGAGATTGCAAACCCCTGTTGGAAAGTTTCTCAGAGACGGGCTACTTGGTTGCATCAGGTTTAAATCACATGAAGTATTGATTAAAGTCTTTCTCAATTAACTATTGCCAACTTAAAAGGTAAACCAGACCTTTCATGTCCCTTTTTAAGGGAGCATCTAGGTCCAGATTGTCAACTCTGTTGGGGCTGTTTTACTACACCACAGCAGCCTAGAGGCTCCCAACAAAAAGAAGAGAAAAGTACTCAAACCATGAGTGTGTTTGAGCCAAGTATGTAACACCTCAATTCCTACTTGAGTAAATGAGTATCTGAAATTTCTACAATACAGATACCGCTCCTGTTATCAGTATACACATCACAGTAGAGTTAGGAGGTTTTTTATTCATTATTTCTTTGAAGTGCCCCAAGCACACCCCTGGGGCTGCATGTGCTTCTTTAGTCTAAACTTTTGCCCTTAATATACCTTTCCCCTGGTTTTTTATCCCTTCCCCTTCTCTCCATTCTACCACCTGTTTTTCATTCTCTTTGCTCACTTGCCCATGTTCCATGTGGAACTTTTGCTTTGAACTCTGTCATAGCATCAGGAGCCTTTTGTTTTCTTACTCTTCTGTGATGAGCTGTTTATCTTTGAGTAGAAAGTCAAGCTAGTTCTTGTTAATTTTCAAGCAGAGTATGGCTGCTTTTTGCAGCATTTATTTTAGTAAATAATGGGTCTGCAGGACACAAAGCTGACTTTTAAACCAAAGTAAATCTTAGGATGTTAAGGAGAACAATCACCTTCAGTCTGATTGATCCTGAATCTTAAGGGATGGACTACATCTGCTACAGGAATTATTCTCCTGCTTGGAGAAAAGCCAGAGGACTGGAAAATTTAAAAAAAAAAAAAAAAAAAAGAAAGAAAGAAAGAAAGAAAGAAAGAAAGAAAGAAAACCAAAACACATAACCAAGCATCCTTCTGATAAAAATGCTTTGAACATAATGAAATTATTCAAACGCAATGCAAGACATGAATGGGTTCTTTACACCTCGCTTATTTCAGGTGATTTCACAATTTCCAGGTAAACACAGAAAAAAAATATGCTCATAGTGGGAAGTGTTTTTTTTCTTTTCCCCTTCTGTGGGTGAGCCTTAAGAATTCTTTCTTTCCTATCAAGTTACTCTAGTCTGTGTTACATTTCATCTCCCCTTAGCTTGACTGCTACGTGAGGGCCTGAAGTTCATACAGGGTAACCTGCAACAAACTCCTTTTGCCCCATAGGGAACTACAATAATACATGGTAAACTGCTGCTAAAAGCAAAGGAACTTGAGCATCTGTAGGACTTTCTTCCTTATGATTAGCGTTCCTTGACATGTTCCTTATTATTAAATGTTCAAAAAAGAGTAAACTAGTCTTTTCTTTAGTAAAAAGGGTAACAAAAAAGCTAAACTGCTTAGGATGTGAAGTTAAGCAGTTCAGAAGTCTGTCTCCCTGTCTCTGACAAACTCAGTGCAAACCATTTATATTTCAGAACTTGACCCAACATTCATGGGCAAAACAAAAAAACAAAAAACAAACAAAAAAAAAAAAACCCCAAAAAACCCAAAATGCAGATTCGTCGAAGTGGCTTTCGGATACAAATCATAAATTTTATCAGTTAAAGAGGAGAAAAACTGTGACAACAGGACTAGACATAAAAGGATAATGTTAGATAGCAGAGCTAGTGACTTTTTCTAGTTCCTCAAAAGATATAACAGTGTAAATACTAGTGAAGTGATGGGGGAATATTTTTTTCTATGCCCTGTATGTTATATGCGGCATAGAAAAACCATTACTACACTCTAAGCAAAGGTATCAGGAAAGATGAAAGTGAAATCCCAGATGAAAGTGATATAAAAAGTGAAATCCCAAACTCTTCAAATCAGTTGCAAAACATACCTCTAGAATTAAATCCTCTAAAGCAGTAAGATTTCAGCAGAAACTAAAGAACTGATTAAAGAGATCCTCTCCTCACATTGGAAAAAATCTTCTATCTACCAAGGACCTATATACCCACTCACCTTGAGCTTCATAAGCTTTTTTGTGCCTGCTAGGCACTAATTGATTTCATTGAGAGCAGGTGATTTAAATTAGTAAATTTAGCTCCAATTCATGACTAAATATGGAAATGCCTATCAGAGGCAGTGACTGTTTTGTAATTGTTGTAATCTCCCCCTCCCCTGGGGCACAGGAGATGGAAAAGGGAGATTGAGCTTGGGTTTTTTTTGGTAATATGAGAGTCACAGAGGAGGATAAGACCCTTGTGCTTTCCCCTTACAGCCTGCCCCTTGCTGGAAGGGGCCCTGCTCCAGGGCAGTGTTGGATACAGCAGCTCCATACCCTGACTCACCACCTGCAGAGTGAGTGTGGGCAGCATTAGGAGAGATCCGTGTGGCTGTGTGAGCCAGGTGAACGCTGAACAGCTGCTTTTGGTGCATTATTCCCAAACCCTGCCCACAGAACCCAGTGGGATAACGTGGGTCACAGTATTCCCTATGGTTGTACAGAGATGTAGCACCCATTGATTCTTCCTACGTGGATCACAGTATTCCTTACGGTTGTACAGAGATGTGGCACCCGTTGATTCTTCCTGTGTCTTCTTATCACAGAATTTTCTAGGTTGGAAGAGACCTTCAAGATCATTTGGTCCAACCCATGCTCTAACACCTCAGCTAGACCATGGCACCAAGTGCCTCATCCAGTTTTCTTTCAAACACGTCCAGGGATGGTGACTCCACCACCTCCCTGGGCAGGCCATTCTTATGATCTTCATACTCATCACTCTTCAAATTACGTGATATGATGGGACCTGTTGTAATCTACTTCCCCTTTTATGTCTGTGTTTCCACTCTGTAAACAACGTTTGAGAGCCTCTGTTTGCCTTCTTAATAACATAACGAAAACTAAAGTGTGAAAATTTTTTTAAGAACAGCAAGAAGATTATTTTATTTCACAAAATCATAGCACCAAGTATTTTACCATCTGCTTCTTCTAGTTTCATAGATTTGGCTATAGGTGCACTTGTATAACCTCTACATGGTGGTACCAGAAACATCCACGGTTTTAGCCTGACTGCCCTCATTGTGTAATAAAAATATGTGATCACTCAAAATTCCATGTGTATATAAATGGCCCTTATAAATGCTGGTTTTAGGGAGGAGTTTCCTGTGGTATTTCCTATGCAATTGTCTTCAAGTCTGTGAGATATCAGAACCTCTCTGTCTCACCTTTCCTCTTCCTGCTCTCCAGAGGATTGCCACATGCTGGGCAATTGAGAAGGTATTTGTGAATAATTATGTGTGCCAGCACTTTTCCCATCTTTTATTTATTTATTTATTTGAAGAATATTACAGATACACTGTCAAGGAATGACACTGTTCGTCTGGTATTTTTGGCATAAACAGAAAATGTGACTTAAGGCTTTCTGATAAATTCTATAAAATGGATTACTTGAGCAGGAGAATGTGTTATCTATGGGTATTTACCCATGAAACTAGAGACTAAAATTCTGATTAGACATGTATCTTTTCCAATATATTTTTATCAGTGCACTGATTTTGCAAATATTTAGACCCAAAGGCCAGGGCTGTTCATAAGTCCCATTGATTTGAAGGTTGAATGTCTGCCCAAGATTAAACACAAAGAGAAATGCTTTCCTAAATCAATTTATTTAAGTCTATATGTAAGTGCTCTCTTGAATCAGGCCCTAAAGTCAGCAACATATCAGGAAAGATAATGAGTTTGGGCCAAATATGTGTATTAACAGCCAAAACATACAATGAGACAAGAAAGATAATTATAACTTGGATTTGAACCAAGATCCCTAAATGTATAAGTTAACCAGATCTTTAAATGTCATTTCTTTCCAAGCTCTTAGCTGAAATCTGAATGGTGAGACAGGTTACATTTACCTGTACACACTGGGATGGCTCTTCCTTGTCTTCTGCTCTGCGCCTGGATCTGCTCCCCAGAGAAGTCACAATATCAGCAGGAAAGACAGTGCCTGCTGGAGTTTATCTTGCTAGGATGGAACAGAAGATATACCTGAACTCCAGGGCTGGGAAGGGCTCTGGACCCCACGAGCTTGGGGTTGAAATCTTTTGTTTTCTGCAGTGTCTTCAAACAGAAGTTTGAGTTTCTGCATAAAGCAAGTAGAAAGTCATCCTAACAAACGCAGGAGATTATGAATCTGGCAGAGCACAATGTAGATCAAAATGGTTTTAATCATTACTCCCTGTTTTAATTACTACTTGACACATTATCTCTATTGTCCTTCTACAAGTCTGTCTTTTGAATGAAATATTAATGGCGAGTTACAGCTGAAAATATATGCAGTCTAGAAAGAAAATGGCTTTGAACTATTTGAAATGATTTATTGTCCACATTTCTTTATGAATATTTATTTGCCATAGTGAAAGCAATTCAATAAAGAGAAAACATGAGGACCAGTTAACTGAACATTTGCATACTCTAACAGTTAAAAAAAGGGAAAGAAAAATATTATGCTGCATTAGAATGGTGTTAATGTTTGGTTTTCCTGTTTCCTCTAGTTTATTAATATGCAAAATTCAGATCCTGAAGAGGAGATATAAAAATAGCCTACAAGTAAGTGTCCCCAGCCTTTATATATTCCCATTCACAAGGAAATAAACATGTTTGTAGAGGGATTTTCAAAGCCAGGGTGGAGACTATAATTTTGTTTTCTTTCTACTTCAGGTAGCTGGCTGTAAATCTTGCTTTCTGCATCATCTGTAATCTGTGTCCTCATCTTGTCAGGACCAGAGGTCCATCAATCCCTGGCACTCCTCAGAGGAGCAGCAGGCACACCTGGCTATCAAAACAGGACATGAGCACACTGATTATTTTCGTGTATAAGCGTGGCTGTGTGCACCAAAACCACGACCACACACAGCGATGCTTCTTCCCTTCGATGCTCGGTGGAGGAGCAGAGTTTTTCATGGAATGCGCTCCCGTTTCTCCCTGCTTGAATTAATTTCATCGACCACCAAGCACTATGTGTTAGACTTGGAATGAACTTGGTTCCTCAGAGCTTCTTAGTGATACTCTGATACCCAGTCACAGATGGGGCCTTGACAGATTTTGTACTGACTTCCATGATTCCTTTTCTCTTCTTTTTTTTTTTCCTAATTTTTTTTAAGCAGGACTGCTGTTGCTTGAGAATTCACATGCAAATGGAGATGTTCACTGGCACTGTTTCACAAGAAAGCTTGGTTAGTTGGTTTTTGGAACTGATAAACTGTATAGTATATCAAAGTGTATTTGGAAAAAGATAATCCTAATAGAAAATAGTTCTCGAGAAGGATGGTTAAAGTAGTAAAACACAGACTTTGGACAAATACAGAATTCTCTATGCATCAATATCTGTTCTTCTGAGCAAGAATTATAATAATACTATTTATTTATAGTAATTATTATCATTATCTACCTGAAAGCTAGCTGTGAGGCTAAATCATTAATATTTTCAAATTATTTCACAGTCCTTAAATAGAATTTTCCCTGAGAGTACTAAATATAATAATTTTCTCTGTATGCCTATTTCATTTTGCTTTGGAAAAAACACATTTAATGTGTTGTTCTCTTTACATTTGTCTACATGAAACATTTTAAAATTCCAGCTGTTGAGCTTTTCTAGAAGTCAATAACAGGAAAATTTGACATTATTGTATTTATTGCTTATTTCTTCCTGTTTTGTCATAGTCTTTTACCCCCACATAGATATCACAGCATCATTATCATCTGGGAGCTTGTTACTACATGTACAAATAAAGAAGTTGAGACCTACATTTACTGTTTATTTCCTTGCCTGAATTTGGAGTTGACAAGTAACCACACACTTTTTCTCTGAAGTCAGAGCTCTCTTAATGTACCACTAGAAATGTATTTTGTGTTCAGGGAGTTTAAGTTGCACACAGTTAGATGCTACCCCATAGTACATGCCTGGATATATTTGTAAGTATCTCAATTGTTTGGGTTTTTTTCTTCTTCTTCTGCAGTTTAGCAGGTTCTGCATTTATTGGCAAATGTGTATCAGTTACTCACAACTGAGGATACCCAGATCCATTTCCTCTCGTTGTTATCTGTTGGGTAGCTAGACTCTAATGGCTGAAACCTACATCTACCAACATAAAAGCCACAGGATATGACACTGGTATCTTGTGGTTCCCATCAGCCTCCTGGTATTATAGTAGTACTTTTATTTAACTGTGTTTCTACTGAGTTCAGCGTGCTCAGCCACACTGGCTGTTCTGCATAGCATCTGCACAGTATATTGTGATAATTGAAAACTCAAAACAGCCCAGAGGCAGCAGCACAACGGGACAGGAGCGGGCTGGGGCATAACTCAGAAGAATAAGGCAGGCAGCAGCAGCAAGCAGGGCTGAGCCAGCCCCAGCACACCTCCAGCAGCAGTCCAGCTGGGTCAGGCATCCAGCAGCTGGGGGTCTCATGGCGTGGGGCAGCTCTGGGAGCAGCAAAGGCCCAGTGCAGTGCCTGGGATGTGCCTCCATCTGCTATCGTGGGGCTGTCATCTGGGAGCACAGACTGCAGGCAGAGTCCGAGGCTCACCTGGAAAAGGACAGGGACAGATCAAAACCAGATTCGTGGCCATGCACTCCACTGACAGCTCCCATCCTGCACATGCCCTTCCCAGGGTGATTCCTGTGCCTAAAATGTCATCTAGGCATTAGCAGAGAATAGGTCAGATATTATTTCTAGTGTTTCAGAAGTGTAACATATATCAACAAATGTCTCTTGCTATTTGAATGCTCGTAATTAGAATTATAACAAATTACTTAAATTAGATGACTGGAATAAGCCACAACATTTCTTTCTATTAGCCTATGTAGAAAGAAAAAATGCCTGGAGTGTGAAAATGAGAAAAGAAGAAATAATGAAAAAACAACTTGTGGCATGAAGAAGATAAATACTTCTTGCCTGTCCTCTTGGCTCTATCTATGAAGATTTTGTCCAACAACCTCAGCCAAAAGTATTTAGTGAGTGATTTGTGATTTGTGTGCCTGTCTGATGGAAACCCAGTTGTCTCGGGGGCAGCTTTGCAGGGTTTCCAGGAAGCAGACAAGTAGGTCTCTGCAGTGGGAATCATGAGCTTTTCATGTCAGTAGCACATGAGCTGATGGGATGGTTTGAAGAAGTTAGATGTGGCCCTACCTTGTAGCAGCACCCCCAGAAAGTTGCTGGTGTTAGATTGTCTCCATAGACTGAAGATCAGCTTTCCATGAGTCATTTGGTGAGGAAGGAAGGAAGGTGGACTAGTCCAGGAAACTTGGGCTGTAGGGCTGTAAAATTGAGAGAGGTTGAAACATTCCACCCATTGGGGCTCTCCCTTAAAAGCATGTTTGTATAAGAGTTCAAACCACCCCGTATGTCTTTATAAACACATGTGAAACCACCCTGAGGAGCAGATCACACCAGTTCCTCCCTCCCTGGCGTTCTGGCCCTGCTCTCCATTCTGCCCCTATTTGCCCCCAGCAGTGCAGCTCCCAGCCTCCTGCCCAAAGCCAGGGACACCCCAGCTGAGCCCTGCAGGACACCCCACACCATGGCACAGGGCTTCACCCCCCATGGGCTCCATGCCACCTCTCACCCCCAAACTCTGCCCCCCAAACGCCTCTGAGGCACAGCTACAGTGGGGGGGAGTGGGGATCTGGGTATGTGTTCATGCTTTCATCTCCAAACTTTCTGCTTGAAGTGTGACCTTTTAGGCCTCCATTAGGTCTCTGCATTAGGAGTATGATTATGTATATTTCCTGCTCATGGCATAGTGTTAGTTAATAATTTCTAAAGTTCTTTTAAATTCTGAGGCAGTGGCATCCATTATTTTCCTCTGACTCTTCTCTTACCTTTTTTTTCTTCTGTTTAGTATAAGGAGTCATCAGTGGTGAACTGATTATAAGAAACTAATTTACATCATCAGTTCAGTAGTGGGACATACTTCTTAAATCATCTAAGATAAATACTTTTAATTAAGCAAATGTCCTACTCAATTCACTGTGGACAATCCCATCATAATGGATATTACTTCTGCATGCTAAATCTTAATCTTCATCAATACTGAATGCACAACGCAAAACCATTATTAAAAAAATAGGCTTACTGTAATATTGCCATTTTGAAGCTGCCAGCTTTTATATTCATTAATATGATGACAACAGACTCCTGGCTAACAAATTTTACTACAGATCAGAATTTTTATCAGATATGTATATGAGATCAAATCTATGCTAGCCTATTATTTGCAGTTTTTATTAAAAAGTTAAGTTGGGATTATTATAAACTCCCTTTGGATTCCTTAATAAAAAAAATTAAAGTTGAAATCAAATGAGGTTTCCTGGAAGCATTTTAAAAGGCTGCAACAGCAGTAAAGTCAGCAGGCACCACACAAGGAAGTATTTACAGAGCAGAAGATGAATGTCTCTTCACTGAGAGTCTAACGGGTTTACTTTATATGGATTTTTGAGAGACAGAGAGAGGAGAAAGCAAGAAAAACTACAAGCCAATGCTTTAATCTAAGACATCATATTGCTTCCTGATCAAAGCTTTCAAATTCTGATGTAAACTGACTTCTCGCTCTTGTGACGAAAATCTCCTCCCTTTTCCCCCATCCCTTCATCTGTTCAGGCTTGAATTTGGAAGTCCCTGCTCCAAAGGAAGAAAGCCTGATCCCTATTTCTTCAGTTGTGTGTTAATATTTCTCTGGCAGGTACCCTGACCCTGGTGCCCTTGAACATGCTCCAAAACCATAGGGTATTCCCGAGCCTTTGTCCCTGAGAGGATTAGCAGGGCTGCGCTGGAGCCAGCCTGGAGATGTTTTAATAGGTAATAGGGGTGGGCTTCACACCTGACTTCGAGTTTGCCTCAGGCTGCCCCTGCTCAGCAACACAGATGGAGACATTGAAATTAGGGGTAAAGCATGGCTCCGTGTACGGGTTAGAGCGTGAATCCTCACAATCTGGTGGAGGATGGCTCCAAATGAATCCTTCCCCTACCAGGACATGCCTCCCAATGGAGGGTACAGGGACTGGGTCCTGTGCTGTTTCTGCCACTGACTTCTTCTCTGACCTGCAGAGTTAATTACTTAAGCTGTCTCTCCTCCTCTCTTTCTTTCCTCTCTGGCCTCTCTTGTGGCTTATAAATTGTCTGAAGGAGAGACTGCAGCACTCTGTGTGGTTTTGCTGTGCTTAGCCAAGTAAGTCCCTGTCTCAGTTGGGTCCTGTGGCTATGTCACGGTAAAAGTAAATAAATAGATAATAGTGGTAACAACTGTTATCTTTTTGTGTGTGAACAATAGGTTCCTAATGGAGGAGAAGCCTCTCCTCTGAGTTCTTTTATCTGCAAGTTAAAGTCTCCCCTCACTCAACTGGAGAAGATACTGCTTTTGTAAATCAGACAAAACTTATCATGTAGAGTGGAACACATCTTTGATTATACTGAATACTATTCTGTCTGTAATTTACCCTTACTGCTGCAAAGGACACAACATGATTAAGCTAAGAAATGATAGACTGAACATTATGTGTCAGGATGGTAAAAGATTTTTCCTATCTAAATAGGAAACAATCATAAAAAACATTGCAAATACACAAGAAAGTGTTTTAACATATTATAGACAAGCCACCCTGCTGTTGCTTTATATTGTATTGTTGTTTATATTGTATTCCTTGCTCAGATTGCTGTGGATAACTTCTCCTGTAGCTTACAATATTTATTTTTTAGAAACTACAAACTGTCATGATTTTTTAAAGATGTGAGTATCCTTCCTCCATGAGTTCATATATACTGCTACCTGCTCAGTCTGTCATCTCTTCTGCCTTCCCCTGGGTGAGTCCAGATACCTGCCAGTGACATTTCTCAAATTGTAGATCTGTGCAGTGCACTTTCCCAGAGCTGTTAAAAGCATTTCTACTTTACTTAATGACGGTGTTTAGCAGTACCAGCCACCACTCACTATTTGCATACACCAGGTGCTCTGCACTGGGGCAGAGGGGGCATTATCCTGATTTTACAGACCAGAGAAACAAAGTGTTGCAATTTGGCAGCAATTAGCCCAGAATATGCTGCAGAACATGCAAACAGGAGAAGGTCCAATGCACCTTCAGCTCACATTTTATTCTTTAGTGTGTTACTGCTTTTGTTTCCTCCAATATTCCCAGTTGCACTGTGCCCTCCTAACACGATTTCAGAGAAAGATCACAGTAGAGCCAAGTGCTCTTGCAATAATGCATTCAGATACTGCAGCAAACAATGTGAGTAACTTTCCTAATTTTGAAGTGAGACTTTGCCATGTATGATGCTTAGTAACTTCTGCCATGTCTCTGATGATTTCTGGGTCTGCTGCCAGTAACATTACATTCCTAGCCAAATTAGTATGTGAAATTTTGTGCTCGTACTGCAGTGGTGAGGTCTGTTTGCTGTTCCCATATAGATGTATTTTTGACAGGAAGAGCAATTCTATAAGCCCAGGATGAAAAGCCCATCAATTGAATTGGCACCACATTACCATGGCAACAATATAATGCTAATGAAATTGTGACTGTTGAACCTGTTTTATGGAACTCTACAAAATGGGCTTTATAAAAGGAGAAATGTTGATTAGTAAACGTTTCAAAGCACGATGAAAACCTGAGAAACACACGTGCTGTGACTTATTAATCACGTTATCATCCTGATTTAAGATAATAAATTGCTCTTTGTATGAGGAATAGTGCTCTCAAAAAAAAAAAAAATTATATGGTAAACCTCTGTTTCCCCAGGTTTTAACATGCACCACAGAAAGGCTCGCTCCCCTCTGTGCCCTGGGTCACTGGATCGGTTGGCACAGGCGTGTATTGAGTCATGCCGTTTTTGCTGCTTGTTTGACTTCTCTCAGAATCTGTAAAATTTACTGCTACTGCAGCTGCAATAAACACCTTTCTGCAAGAAAAATGTGGCCTCGTTTATATGAAATTATTCCGCAAAAACATACCCTTTTAGATTGAACCCTACCCAGAGAAGGGGTGGTAGTAGGAATGCACCCTTCCCTTCCCACATCCCTTCTTTTTGCCCATTTGGCATTTTACTGCCATATAGACTCCCAGCACAGAGGAGAGAGCCACCCCAGCTCTCATTCCTCGGGACAGCAGCTCTTGCTGAAGGTAGGGTTTGATATCGTGACTACTTTTAAACAAAAAAAATGCTGAGCAGTCAAGTTTCCTGGCCATTCATGTTCCCGGACAGGCTTCTGGGGAGGTGCCTCGCCTCTAAGTGTCTGGGGCTTCAGCACCAAGGTTCCTACAGCAGGATTTAATTTTTAGATAGATAATGGATAGAAAATAGATAATATTCCTCTTTGTTTTGGGAATAACAGTGTGTCTCACCCTATGGAGTCCATCTCCCAATCTGCCAGGTAAATCAGAACAGAAAAGCAGGTGTGCCAGCAAGCATCAAGTTCAGTGTGCAGTGTGGTGTTGTCTAAGTATTTAGTAGAGACAGCATGGGGAACACTGTTTATGTTAGTGAAGTCCTGACCTACATGGCACAGAAGCCAGCAGAAATCTTCACAACGTTAGATTTGATGGGCTTTAAACCAGGGCTTTAAAGGGCTGTTTCTGAAAGCTCCATGTTTGATCCTATTTGGAAAAGGAAGCCCTGTCTAACATTTCGTTATGTCCACGGTTTTTGGGAAAGCAACACACTGAATTTCTGAGTTGATAGAAATATAATGTAATGTAATTTCCCTTAATATATATTTTGCACTGGCTGACAGTTTTATTAAGCAGAAGCAATAATCATCATTATTCAGTGTAATAACCATCTCATTAGAAATGGTCTAATTTTCCCTAATTTTAATTTACCTCTCAGACTAAGCTGTTCTAAAATTACTGAGGTGCCTACAGTTCAGTTTCATAAGACTTCAGCAGAAACATGAGTCTTCAGAAAGCAACTACTGACTTATTGCTGCTAAAATAGTGATATGCCAGACCTTTGTGAGAGAAAAGGAAGTACAGAAAATTGAGCTTAGGAAATTGCTGTATCACTTTTTTCCTTCCTTGCCGTCTTGTAAGCAGCACTTTCTGCACTTTCTGCACAATTTATCATTTTGCACAATGATAAATTGTACGGTTGCCTTCAAGCCTTGCATGCAGTGTCCTTTAATAAAGGACCTGGCTAAGGGTCACACCAGAGGGTCCTGGTAAGGTGGTGCTGACAAGCAGAAATATTTCTTGGAGGGACAGAGAAGGAGATGAAGACACCAGTCATTATAATAAGTTTCATTATCATCCAATGAAAATAGGATGTAAACTGTGACATCCAGGCAGCTTATACATGTCAGGCAAGCAGATGTGAGCAGAAAAATGTAGATGCTAAACCTTACCTAATAGGCTTACTCTGTGGATTATTCTCAATGAGCAAGGCTGTATTAAGTGTGGCCTTGTATGTAGCTATAGTTAATGTGGAGAATATAACATGTGCATTCATAACTGAATCTGGGGACATTCCCAGCTGTGCTGAAGTTAATGCTCTTTGATATACTTTGGAGCATCCTAAAAGCACTTTGAGTGTCATATACATCTACAGACATCATAAACAGCATTAAGGCATTTATACAGCTTTAGTTCCAAGATTTCAAAGGGCACTCTGTTTCCTCTAAAAGTGTGCTCAAAAAATTCTATACTCAGACAGCACTTGTGCATGCAAACTGCTATAGCAGCTTAGCTACTTGATTTGGTTGTGCCAGTTCTGAAAACACATTTGATCAAAAGCGTTTTGTTGCAATCACAGAGATAAGTAACCTCATATGAAGCATTTTGCAGGTTATATTATAAAATAAACAAATTGTCTAAAGGTTTTGTTTGTCATCAGATGTTATTCTGTGTAGTTCCGAGTCATAAAAAATAACCTTTTTTTGTTTGCTGGGGTTTTTTTAAATGTTCCTCTAAAATAACACAGAAAATGCAGTCTCTTCTGTAGAAGCAGTCTACTTCTGAAATCCCTTCTCTTTGAAATTCTGAGCCTTTTCCAGCTGTAGTATTCTTTGCTCAGCTATAAGAACACAAAGTACAGCCATGAAAAGCATTACACTATTATCCCAAGATAATTTGATAGTCTGTAAATGTATTTTCCTGCCTGTGGTTCCAGACATTATGCTCTCATTTGAAGTAATGATTTGCAGTTATTTATACAATTCAAGTTAGCCCTCACTGGTTTCACCTTGAACATTCTACCTGCATGGTACAAACATGGCTTATTTGTAGACTGCCCAAGCTAAACTAGATGGGTGATTTTGAGCCACGCTCGATCAGCAGTGCCATGGGATGCCTGCTGTAGGCAGCCAGCTCCTGCAGGAAGTGCTGCAGTGACTCACTGGCAGCTGCCTCCTGCCCACGTCAGTGTTATCACAACCATGCATCAGCAGGAGTCTGCTGGACATGTTGAATTCTAAGTTCTGACATAAAACCATAGCTCTGATGTGATGTGGTCAGTAAATACAGCATGGCACTTTCCAGAAGTACTTACCCTGCTTTTCTCTTTTGGCTTCTGTGTGGATGTGAAAACTCACCTTAAATTCCTCTTGCATTTCTGGAGTTTACCACACCATTCCCCTCAAAGCTGGAAATGAGTGGTCCAGTGCTAACTGGGTAGTTGTTTCACCCCCATTTGGTGTTAGTTGATGCACCCACATTTCAGCATTATACCGTCTGTTTGTAGAATTTGCAATGTTAGTGAGTGTGGACACAAAGCTTTGGTTTTGCATGGGCTCTGAGTTCACCTCCCTTGCTCTCAGCTGGGAGCCTGTGTTGGGAGCAGATTTACATAAGTGACAGTAATTTACTGCTGGCTCGTAGCTGGTCAGCAATGGATGGAGCACTCTGTGGTGCTGGCAAGAAGAAAGTCTCATTTGAATCCCTGGGAATCCTCCTCTGGGAACCCAGAATGAATTCAGAGGAGCCCTGCACTGCTAACATCCATTGGGCTGCCTGGTCTCTGTGGGCACCAAAATGCCCAGCAACAGAAAAGGCATAAAATATGATTTCCACTGTCTTTTTCCACTGTCATACATTGCTGAGTATCACCTCAGTTCGTATTTGATATTGGGAAAAATATTAATGTCAAGGGAGTGAATTACAGAAGGGTGCAGTTCTGACTTGGAAGGGTCAGCACCCAGGCCAGGAACTTCCACCTCTGCCTTCCTGCTTCTCCTATCCTCAGCTGGAGTGGCCTCCAGAGGGTGTCTGAGTGAAGTGTGAAAGATACAGTTCAAATACAGCAAAGGGAGAGAGTAAATATTCAGAAATTATTGTGTCTCTCCTCTCTCATCTGTTCATGGTATCTTGGATACTGTTGTGACAATTCAGTCTGTTTCATTTAAAAAGAATTTTTGAAACCCCAAACAAATATTTAAAATACTACTTCTGTTTTGCTGAAAATCTTTTAAAGTCTTTTATTTTGAGAGAAAAATTACTATCAACATGTCTTTCCAGCACAGTGTCATTTAAGAACAGCAGCACTTTAAAAAGTGCAAGAATCCCAGTTTACCATCCTGATGTCAGTTTATGATAACATTTATGACATTAATATAATGGATTATGACCTTTCTTGGCTTGTCTGACTGACAGTTATTCATATATAATGCAGTACTTATCACCTTGGTCCTTCCATAATAATAATCCTTTCAATTTTCTGAGCTGTGTCATCAAAACATGTACTCATAAGTGTTGATCTCATCTCTGGGAGAGCAGCACTAGGAGCTCCTTTTGAGCTTTATGTCACCTAAAATCTAGAATGAAATTGAAGACCAATTGCAGAAAAATACTGTCTCTAACTTTATCACCCAGTCTGCATAATGGCCCTTATGATTTTCAATGATTTACTGAGTCCTGTCAAAATGCTGTGCCTTTCTGTGGTGGAAGTTATTGAAGTTCAAAAATGCCATTATTCTGTAGAACTGGAGCAATCTTGAGGAAATACACAATAGATGGTGTGCTACAATTACTTACCTTAACCTACCTAATTTTTTTTCTTTTTAATCTCCTCAGGATAGACAGAATAAAATATTTTTTTCAATATTTAGAGTGAAAATTTGCTGTGCAATCTGTACCTGCTTTCCTCATGCCCATTTTAACTAAACAGGGTGTCAAGATACTCTTTTTAGATTAGAAGTTTCACGTGAATCATTAGTAAAAGGTGAAAGAGGAAGGTGAAAATTTTTATATGTTTCCAAGCATTGACCACTTAGCAAACAGTAATGATGTTTGTGTGGATAAGGGGTCACTCAGAAATCCTGGATTAGACACCAAGGCCTGTCACAGTCCTGTTCAGACCGGTTCTCCCAGTCTGCCCAGTGGGCACCGAGATGTTCCCCATCGTCCTCTGAGCATGGCAGTCAGGCTGGGGCTGCTGCTGTGGCCAACAAAAGATGTTCATGCCTCATGGTCAGGTCTGCTACATACAACAAGCTGACCATTCAACTCTCTTCAAACAAACCTGGGAACTGCATGAAACTCCAGGAAAGCAGGAGTGGGAGCAGGAGCTTCCCGTGCATGGAGATGACACCTGCATGTCCCTGAAAGGTGGCGAGCTGTGAGTACAGCCACAACAGCATGCGCTCTTGACACAGCACAGACGTTCTCATGCATGTAAGGATCCTTCAAAAAATAAATATTTAAAAGAATCATTGTGTCTTTAGGCCGGCTGAACAATTCCATCTGCCTTAGAACCACACAGAGACGGGACATTCCATTGACAATGGGGCTCTGCTCCCACAGCCTGACAGGCCTGCCTCTCCCCTCCAGCCCTCACAGTTTCCCTGGGGCTATGCACCACTGTCATCCTGGCACAGACATCCCAGCTACAGGAATGTCAAGTCCAAGCAAGGACAAAGCCTATAGCACTGCCAGGCAGCCCTGGCACATATCTGTGACTACACTGATACCTCTGGTCTTCTCCCCAGTATTTTGTCAAGAATGTGACATGCTAACTTTTTTTGTTCCTAATTATTTTTTTTTAAATAAACCAGCTCTGTGACAGGGTAGCTGCATGCAAGGCAGGAGTAATGCTGTTCTGTGGGCAGAACAGAGGCGCTCTGGTGCTCAGCTGTCACCTTCTGAAGCTGCCTTTCACATTCTGAATGAAAATGGTTCATCAGCGACATATCCTGGGCTGGCTTTTCAGGCTGGGTGCTGATGAGCAGCCATTTCTGTCCCTGGGCCTGGTGATTAGTTTTATTCAGCTGAGAGACAAGTACTTGGACATTTGTCACTGTTTCTTTGAAAAATGTGTGCATGTTTTCTTGGGCTATCAAATGGGACATATGGGAGCTGGATTCCATCTTTCATTAGATCTTGGAAATTGTGTCCTCCTGAGGCAATTAATTAGCATGATGTTCTTGGCTGCTAATGTTTGATTTCAGATTTCAGTGGCAACAGACTTGGCAACAGATTTTATGAGGATGGTCTAATGGTGTAGCTTATTAGCCATGGCCTCCACACAGCTTTCTTCAACCACTCATCTTTTGCAGGGTTCCCTTAGATGTGCAGACAAGTTCTGTGGTTTCTGTCCATGTCTGTGCTCTCTCTTTGAAAATCAAATATAACAGCACTTTCCTGCTTCCCAGGACAGGTGCAGGACAGATTGCACCTCAGCAGAGGCCAGGCAGCACCGCTGCAATCCTCTGCTGCCCCAGCTCCAGGATGGAGAAGGTGTTCTGCAAAGCTTTTCTTTGATCCTTCCACAGTTTAAGGCAAAATCATTTACAGTAGAAATTTGTTTACTTTCAGTTTGTCCACTGGACATACCTGCAGGCTGTATACACCTTTATCCTTGGAAAGGACATCTGTGGAAAAAGGCTAAGTGAGCTGTTTGCTGTAGGCTCATAGGTAAGGTACAGCCCCTCAGCCATGTGTCATCATTTCCAAACTATACCCTTCTGAAATCAGTGTGATATACAGCAAAACCACACACTTCTAACCTATGAATACAATCCAGAGATATAATCTAGACTGTTTGCTTTGGTTTTATTACCTCAATTATATTCATAATCTTCTATAGTTATAACAATTCATGGCTAGAAAAGTTTTAGTTACAACTCAAAAAAAAATGTTATGTCTCTCTCAAAGGGAGGCCCAAGCAAAATACAAAATATCTGTCGAGTACAGCTATACAGTAGATAACACATCCTCTGTGAGGAAGAACACATGCTTTTCTTTAGTATCCTCTACACAATAACAGAGGGCTGAATTTTCCAGGGCAATGGAGAGGACGAACCTATTTCAGAACACCAAAATGCTAGTGACATTTTATAGATGCATTTGTTAGTACTGATGTGAATAAGTTGTTGTGTGTGTAGGAGCTCACTTAAGTGGTCATTACTGTGTGTGATTTGAATTCACAAAAGGCATTTCAAAAAGGCATTCTGCCTGAAACAGATGCATTTAAAACAAAGTTAGTCCATGGTCTTAATTTAGGTAACCTTTGCAGTCACTAATGTACAATCATGTATACAATCACACACTTTTTAAGCATAAATGAAAGGCATTAGACAGAAGAAATGAATGAAGATAAGAAGTATCATTAAACAGTATCTGCAATGTTTGATATTCCTTCCACATAGCTTATTCCCATTTAAATGGAATGAGAAAATGCAAACCATTAAATGTAATATTGCCTGTTTTCACCTGATGCAGTCAGGAGTTCTAATTCAAACAATCTGAGATTGAACTTTGTTTTTATACCCGTCAGACAAACTTTCCTTAATTAAAACCAACAAAAATACAAGCAGGATAGCTGAATAACTGAAGTTGAATTTATCCTATATATCCAATTTACTCATGGTGTGCTTTTTAAAAAATTTTTGCTCCTACCTTTATTATCCCATGTTATCTTATTGCAGTGCTTTTTCAAAATCCCTTATTCCTCCTGTCAATTCATGATCCATTTCCACACACTCAGCATTCACCTCCTATGCTCTAATTTCCAAACCGTGTCTTTTGCAGACCACCAGGAAGGAATTTGCAGAACACTGGGTGAAAGACACTTATTGTACAACTAATAAGGAAGGTTGAAATACCATTAAAATTCTGACTTGTGCTTTAAAATGCCATGAAATTCTGAATTACAGCTCTACCTTGCATCCCCGGTTGCACAATTGTATTTAAGAACTGCCGCTGCTGCCGTGTGATCGCAGGCTGCCTGCAGCAGCTGAACCACACAGGCACTTTGGACCACTACAGCTTTTTGCTCAGGCTCCTGATGGCTTTCCTGGGAGCTGATCACCATTAAGGCTACAGAAGAAAGCACCAAGCTAAAAGTTTCAGCTCTGAATTGCTCTGATAATTTTGCTTCAGCACCTCACATACTGCTGTCTTTGATGCCATAGGACCTCCCTCCCCCTTCAAATATTTAGTTTTGGCCTCAAAGATACACTTGCCCTGAAATTATTATCAGATGACAAGGACAAAGTAAAAAGTGAATGTTTTATCAATCAGTTTCAAAAATTGAGGAGAAAAGATATATAATATTTCATACTCTTCTTTTAAATCACTGATTTGAAAGCATTTGGTGAGTAGGTATCACATCTATATGATGGGACCAAGAACCTTCAGTTGATGCTTGGTTTTTGTGATGGGACCTTAGAATCTGCCGTACAGATGGGAGTATAAGTTTGAAAATTAGGATCCAAAGAAGCTGCATAAAAAAACCCTTATGATTAAAAATTGAAGAACATTGATCAACATTATTGACTGACAATTGTAAATCTTTCATTTTACAGGAGAGCTGCTTTCTAATTTGTACACAAAAATCTTCAAAACTATCGGCTCTTTTCTGTGCAGGTTTTAAAAATATATTTAACTGGATATGGCATAAATATTTTTTCACGTTGATTTTGGGGCTGAACTAAGCAATACCAGCATAAGAAAAAAAAAAAAAGAAGCCATTTATAACAGTGGAATTGCTTACAGAGCCAACAGCCAGCCTGAAGGGAGCTGCCCTTATGACACATGTGCATGCATGATGTAAACCTCCTTTTTGGTGATGGTGTAGTAATTTCCATTGCAAGTGGGCATTATATTTTTAATTGATTCCTAGCAGCGAAGTCCGTAACCTTCACTGATACGTGTCCATTTCACAAGGTTATTGACTTCTGACATATCTTGTTAGATGTAATGATGAGACAGATTTTTTTTGCACAGATTGATGTCTATTGATATTACATTAGTTCATCAAGGTTACAAATCACACTGCATTGCACTACATTTCACATTTTCTGCATCACGACAAGAGGTTTATAATATTCACTCTGGGACATATAAAGTGCCTTTCACCCATCCCTTGGATAAATAATTTAAGAAATTGTTGGGAAATCATACCTAATTAGTAGGATCTGCACTCAATAAGTGGCCTTTGATTTAAATTGTATTTGTATTTTGATAGGTATTGATTTTAGGAGTAGGATAAATGAATAATACATTTTGCATTTCTCCAGTGTTCACAGCAATAATCTGACAGAAATAATGGAGGAACACTCTTGGAAGCAGCCTCTTTGGGGACCTGCATGCCTTTCCCTAGAAAGCCCATGGGACAGTTAAAGGCACTCCTGTGTGGGATGGCCTGATCCCCTTTTCTCCCATTGATTTGCTGCATAATCCTGGACAAATCACTTAGCCTCTCAAAGCCTTTCCTTTTCCATCAGCAAAATGGAAACAGAATGGTTCCTCACCAGCTCGCAGATGGCCACAAGACATATGGAGAAAAGCAACAGATACATCCAAGTGGGTATTATACACATCCTGACTGGCACTGCCATGTGGAGCTCAGAGCCAGCAAGTGAGGCTTCAGGGGGCACAGAGAGTCTGGTTCCCCACGGCAGGACCCACGGTGTCACCATGGACCTCTGAGAGCAGCGTGGTGGAGCTGGGCAGCACACAAAGGGCACACCCTGCCAGCCTCCTTCTGCTCTCCGTTCTACCAGCAGGAGTGCTCTGGTCGGGTTGGCTACTCACTTTCCTGGGTGAATTGATACAAGATTAATTTGGCTTTCTTTGGATGCTAATCCCTGCGAGTGAGGAGGGAGCAAGGTGAGGTTGTACCATGCAGATAAGCCGGGTAACAGGCTGGTATCTTCCCGAGGCAGTGCAGGTAGGCAAGGGTGCTTGCATGAGTGACCAGGGGTGAGGAACACAGCCAGACAAAAACATCTCCAAGGCTGAAAACAAATCAGAATATATAGGTGTTTACAAACACCGCTCTCCAACGCCCCAGCAGCTGTAATAAATGCAGACTTTATGAGATAACCACAATTATAGAAAAGCTTTATTTTTGGTTTGGTTTTCTTTCAACCAGTATGCCAGCTCTGATTTGAAAGGAAAACCACAGGCTCAACTGTGCAACACAATAAACCATGGCATCAAAGCAAGCATCAAAGTGGCCCCTTGGCTGCTGGCAAACAGTACAGTCATAAGAAAAGAGACAATGAAAATACAATAAGTAGAAATAGCGCTTTTTCCCCATAACATAAACACCATAGACATTCTTTTAATACAAAGAGAAGCAGGATCCAATGTGACAGCTTTATATTTGCCAAGTACCATGGGAGGACTGTAAAATACATCCTCCCCAAACCAAGCCAAAGGAGCAGAACGAGCCAAGATGTTCTCATCAGAACAAAGACATCCCTTTCCTTAGGTCTCAGACAGTTAGCAGGATTAATTTTGCTTTTTATTTATTTTAATCATCATCTCTGTCTCATGCTAGCTTCAGCAAGATGTGCCAAAATATCTATTAGTGCCTGTCTACATAGGTGCAGTCCACTGCACCAAAATCACTTCATGGTTTTTAAATAATGGAAATTATATTTACAACTTTTTTTTTTGCATATATAACTCAAAAAAAGATTCTCAAGTAGACAACTGAGAGCCAGGACTGTGCAACTCTGAAGCAGGGGGATTGCTGTCACATGGAAGAGTAGATGACTGGTGTTTGTATCCTCAGCCTCTCACAGTGGGACATTTAAATAATGTGTAGTGGGTTTCTTTGTGATGCTTTTCCTTCTCTCTTTTTTTCAGGTATTATTTTACATTCTTTTAGAAGTATTACCTGTACATTAAGCCCTATATTCATATAATCATGAGTGACATGCACCTTTTCTGTCTTGTCCTTCTACTTTCATGCACATTTATAGAAATGGAGGCCTGACAACCCACAGCTGAGGTAACAGGAGCAACCAGCTGAAAGCATAAGAGTGGGGCTGCACAAATATGTGTACCCTTCTCTCATTCATCTGAAGAATTTTTGTGGGAGCCTTAGCCAGTAAAACAGCACCCGTCACTTTTCGGTTCCCAAGCAGCAGGAGCACAGGGGAAAACAAGTATCAAACACACACAGTCTTTATTCTTATGCCTGCTGTGCCCTCCCAGATGCAGCAATTCACCCTCTTTGTATCTTTTCATAAAAGACAAGTAATAAATTATCCTGAAGTATTTTTAAAGAAGATGAATGTTGGAGAAGTTCTTACTTATTTCACAAGACATTCTGCTCTCCATGTAAAATGTAATGATTTTCCGTGTAAAACGAATGATTGTAATAAGTTTCATTTTAAGGCAGGTCCCTCCTGGGTAACCTCTCTAGTAAAGTCTGAGTCCAAGTGAAGCCAACATGAGAACCATATTTGCTTTTGTGAATGGTGAAATGGTCCATGAATCTCAAATAGTATTGCACCCTCTGTTTTATAAATATTTTATGTGTTTTTCTTCAGTAAATGCATATATTTTGCTTTTTGAATCTCAGGGCCCCTTTTGAGCTGTGTGGCTCGTAGAATGTTAATAGAGAAGTAGCAACATGAAACTGAAAATAAATGTTTTTAACAAACAGGGAAAGTATATTTCACCAAGGAAAGTGCGGTTTAAAATGAAACAGACTCCTGCAATGTCTAAATCCTGCATATTTTTTGCAGAGCATGCCACAGCTATTGACATGCTGTTGGTTTTATATGTCCCAGGATGCATGAATTATTACTGTCATTTGACATTTTATATTCCTAGTTCCATAGCCTATAGCAACACTTACCGTCAGCTGTGGTAGACTATAGCAGACCTCTGGCAATGCCTCTTATTGATCAAGCACTGCTCACTGTTTGCCTGCTCAGTAATGCAAAGACATCCTAATTCTCTAAGACAGAAAACCCACAAGTTACTGCGTTTGGGATTTCTAGTCCTTTCAAGAGACCCAAGACACGAAACACAGATTACAGATACCTCCTCCCCCACTGGGAGGCAAACTGAGTTATCTCACAAGCTTTAGGTACTACAAAGGAAAGCACATTGCATGGTGATACTAAAGAGAAAAGCAGGATGCTAACAAATAGTGCTAATATAACTGGTTATGAAAGGGACCTCAGGAATGAGAGAGGTCTTCTGCTGAGAGTCAATGGAGTTCTATTGCCAGCTTTATTAACTTCTTTAAAAACGACCTACACCAAGTAATAGAAGAAAAATTATGTCAAAGCTGCTTGCGCTTCTAATTTGAATAAAGGTAAATTTGCCCAGCACTTACTTAGATGAAATTCCCCCAAGACTGAAAGAACTTGAGTTCATGTAAATAATAAAACAGGAATTGCAGATCACAGGGCAGCAGAACATACCACAACTGGCCGTGTAAAGACCCAGTGCAGCAGTGATTGGTTTCTGGGCCTGGCAAACACACTCCCAACACCCTCTTGAGCCGAGGGAAAGATGACCTACCCTTGGCATGGGGCACATCCTGCCAGGTGATGCAGCTCACCACAGCAGCATATCAGCCTCAGCCTCGAGGAGATGGTTTATCACCTGCTCCCTTCTCCCAGTCCACACTCTCTCCGTCTCTGATCTCTCTCCCCTCTCCTCAGGGAGCAGCCATGGCCCCACATGGCTGCCCAGCACAGTTTGAGGGGTCAGCAGGGAACAGAGGCCGTGTGCTCCTGCTGCCCGAGGGGCTCCGCAGCGGGAGCATGGTGGCCAAGCCCTGACAGAGGCAGGCTCCGTGTCTGCCCTTCCTGCCCCAGCAAGGGCACTGGGGCAGCCAGCAGCCGGCTCTGACCCATACCAAAGTTGTGACGAAGCCAAGGTAAGGGACATGCTTGGCTTGGCCAGCCTGAACCACCAGAGAATTCATGCAAGAGCAGCTTGGCTTTTGCCAAGGCTCACAGCTGCCCTTCCTCGGGGTGTAGGCCCCGGGGAGCGCCCGGCCCTCTCCCCTGGGCCCTGCACAGCTCACAGCTCACACTCAGGGCACCAGCGCCCGCATACGCCCAGGGCTGGCTGCTCAGGGACTCAAACACTCTAGTAACAGCCCAACCACGTTTGCTTGGCTAAGGATCAGCTTGGATGTGGTGCTGGTGTGGTGAGTGTCCATCCCAGCATCCCAGCTGGTTGTGAAACCCCACTTCGGGAGAGAGCCTGAGGGTCTTCACTGGTTCTGGGGACCCATGAGACCCAACTCTCAGGATGTTACACATCTTGAATGTGACCCCTGCAGCCCAGTCCCTTCAGATTGTGGCTCTGCTCCTCACTTTGGCTGCAGAGCCAGTGGCTGCAGCACCCTCCTGGCGTGCTCTGCTGGTCTTCAGGAAAGGGCTTTTCCTGCAGCTATTGCTTTTTGTCCCACAGCTTTGAGCACAAGGGTAAGCCTGAAGCATGGCAAAGGGGTTTTCTGTTTGCATTGGGCCTTTCTGTCCCTTCTCTCTCACTGTTTGATCCTTTTGCTTCCCTTGCCTGTCCCACCAATGTTACTCTGACACAAGGGGTCCCCAGCATCTTTTATTCCTCACTGAATCTCTTGGAAAGCATCATCAGGTCATGAACCATTTCCTCCAAACACTGACTGCATCTGCTGCCTTAGCACAATGGTGGAGTTGCTTATATAGTCCACATTTCCTGCAATGAAAAGCCACACCTTTTCAATTTATCCAGTGAGTTTTTATGATCACTTGAAATACAGCTCTGCATCCGTAACATCTTCAGAGCCACTGAACAGCACAGCCAGAGAGCACGATTCCTGTTGAGCTCAGCTGAACACAGAAGGTGACTTCTGGTGCTGAAGCACTTCATCACTGGGGTAAGATGGGCTGCTGAGGCAGGCAGCATTTGACTTGCAAAGCCTCTTTCTTTGACATCCTAAGAGGGCAGCATGGCTGCACGTGAGTTAAACTCTTGCCAGCAAACAAAAACATTTTGCTTTGCCAAAACGTTACAATGGTGATTTTGTTCCTGTCTTTTGAAGGCACAAGGCTTAATAGGCAGATCTTGTCAGCTCCTCAGGCAGCTTGAAGAAAGCTGGTTGGTGACAAAGACCATTGGCATTCACGCAGTCCCACCTCCTTCACTGCACAGTTTTTCTCTGGTTGACTTCTCCCAGCAAGAAACCAGTTTTCTGCCTCACCCCTGGAAATCATGGAAGGTGCAAACTCCAGCAGGCTAAATGCTGCTCTTCTCTGCTTCATGAGGCTCAGCCCACTGGCCTCACATTCCTGTGGTCAAATCTGGCAGAGCAAACATCTGGAACATGCAAACAAACCCCCCAAATTCAGACACCTGGTCATAACAAGGACAGGGAGGGTGTTTGTGCTGCAGTTCATCATCACTAGGGTGGGGGAATGCTCACCAAGTATTCCAAGCAGGACAGTCAGAGAGACTGCTACAGGCACTGGTGGGACAGGACAGAGGTGGCACAGATTGCAGGGCCAAAAGCAGCCTTTGGTGCTTCATGACAGTGCAATATGTGTGGAGGTGTTTAGGTTTAGAAATACACACACACACACTTAACACACATGCTCAACTACACATCATATGTATGGATAGGTGTATGTGTAGGTGCACATGATGGTATCCTACATTTTCAGTGCATCATGTGCATCTGTGCAAAAAGATCAAAACTCTTGTGGGTAATTTTTCAGCTGAAATGGGAATTTTACAGCCATCCACAACCTTACTTTTCAATCTTTTGGTGTTTTTTGCAATTTGGGAAGAGTCTAATTTTGACTTATTGACATCAATGTACTTTACTGAGTAAGAACAACTGACTCCTACCATGGTTTCCTCTGAACCCTCATACGAAGAAACAGAGTTATTGAATTTATGCAAACACCAGATGTAGCAGTTTTAATAAAATCAAATACCTTTAAATAAAATACCTCGTATAATTTGATATATTTGTAGTCTTGCTTCTAAGATTAAAAATATCTACTGTCTTCCCATGATCAATAATCCAATTTTTAAGGGGCTGTTACTTTCATTATAAACATATAAAAGCAATCCAAGCTACTAAAACCCTGTATACAGACACATTGTAAAAGCCAAACTACTTTTTACCCAGCAGGCAAAAAAAGAGACATAAACAGGACTGAATTGTTGCAGGCATAAATATTTTAGACAGACTAGAAAAACCTTTGGGAAATTGAGACCGTAATTAAGCCCCTTAGCAGACCATTCAGTAAACCAGAGCCTGAAGGACCCTGTGGTGGGTCCCAGTTGTGGAGTGAGACATTGAAAGGGTGTAAAAGGCTGAGCACCTTCTTCACCCAGGGGCTGCTCACCTGTCACTAAACAGGTCACAAAGTCAGGAATGTCTCCATAGGTGTGCCACAAGCATTCCCTGCTCCTGTGTGCAACATGGTGTGCTTCAGCTGACAGAAGAAAACAGAGAAGATACATTTCTCCTTTGTCTGTGGCCAGCTGGGCTTTCTTCCTCTTTGTTTCCACCTCTTTCTACCCACCTCCTTCATCCCTCATCCAAGCTGTGTAAGCTTCCTATTATTTCAGACATTAAATCAATTTGTGTTAAACTATTACTGTTGTAGATGCTCCTTCTGTCTTCCTACTGCTCAGTAGGATGTAGACTTAGTGGTGCCACCCTAACTAATGAAAGTTTATTTAAGAACAGCTCAAACCCTCTGAAAATTAGTAGCTTGATCCCACAGACCTGTACTCAAGCCTTCCAGCTCCAGCCTGGATTGATCACTGTGGTGTCCAAGAAAGTGCTCTTGGCAGACCCCACACTCTCTCAGATGCATCTTTACATACATTAGTTGCATTAAATAAATCATTATTGCTGCACCAAACTACCTTCTAGCCTCATTACGTTAAAGTTTCAGGATCTGCTTGGGACTACTCTGCATTGCTGATATCTGTGAAAGTGCCACTCACAGAGTCACCCCAAGCTACACACTGCAGTCAGGCTCATGCAGCAACCTGGAAGCACAACGGTGCTTTTAACATCCCAGAAACACTTACTGACTGCATCATCTCTCTTTATGACTTTCCTGGAATAATCTTTTTATTCTTTGGTTTGTACAAAGCCCTGTGTCTAGGACATTAACTCTGTCTGCTCAGATCTGATGGGCTGTTCCTGCTCAGTGAGGAACGCACAGACTTCCTCTCAAACATGATTTTAAAATTGCATTGATGATGAGGAAAGCAAAGCACAAGTTGTGATTAGAGCATTTATCAGATCTCTACTCTTTGTGTGAGGGTAGGTGATATTTTTGATTACCAGAGGACAAGTGTACTGGTCTCTCCAAAACACAAAGTAAAGATTTACAGGAGATATGCTCTTAACTCTTGCCAGCCCAAGTCTGGAATTCATTCTCAACAGGTTGAAAATGCCAAGCCAAACTGTTTCAAATCTTATCTTAACCTAGCTTTTTATGAAGGCTGAATCTCATTGACAGGTCTGCTTTTACCATCAGTAGAAGTGCAAAGCTCCTCAGGTTGCTCTTTCCCAAGGATGCTATTAGTTTACTCCATATTGAAGTTTATTGGGCTTTGGCTTTTTATAAGGTAGCAGCAAATAATTGCATGGAACACGTGTTTTCATTCTCCCCATCCATAACTGTAAGAGGGTACAGTGAGAGCAGAGATAGTGTATTAACACCTTACCAAATCATCTTTGGACTTTGATAAGGATGCATTGATTTCAGTCATCAGGCTATCACTGAATCTTTATATTAAATCACTTTATATGAACGTATATTTTATTTTAAATACTTAGCTCCTCTAAATCAAAATCACTGGTTTTTTCTTTCTTTTCTTTCTTTTTTTCTTTCTAGCTGTCATCTTAGAAAAAAAAAAAATAAAAAGAGGACCTACAGCCCAGTGTGTGGCCAGATAGGACATTACTTCATCTTTTGTCACAGTTTGGTAAACAGTAAACCTGCTGAGATTTAGCTGGGAACTGGTGCTTATTCATGTTCCTGGTAGACCTCAGGCCAGCTGAACGTGGATGAACATCAGACAGTGCCTGTGACCAGCAGCAGCTCGTTAGGGCAGCCATGGGGCACAGGAGCCCCTGTGCTCTCCTACTTTTCATTCCTTCATCTCCTTTTACCTTTCTTTCCTTTCTGCTTTTTTTCTGCATTTCTTCTCTTTGTCTGCTCTTTCCGGTCATTCCCTTCTGCCCTGTTCCTCCTCTCTTTCCCCTTTGCTCAGGGGTTCTGTCCCTCTCCTCTACCCCCCTCAGGAGAAAAGTGGGTAATGCCGTAATTTAGGGCTGATTTCTTACCTAGCCTGGGATAAGCAGCAAAGAAGTGAGGAAACAATGGGTATGTAGTTTGAAAAATCAGGTCCTTCACAACCCTGATTCAATCCCTCCAAAAAAATAAATCAATTGCAATTTTTAATAGGCATAGGATCACAACTCAAGGTACCACTCCTTAAATGCAATAATGAGTCAGATCGTTCTAGAAGTTGCCGCATATGGAAAACATTTTGCCAGTTATTCATGAACAATTCTGCAAAATTAATCACAACCATTATTTAGTGAGCTCTGTCACATCAACTTTGCCATTATTCAATCCTCTTGTTTTTACATACCTATTCAAACCCTGAAAGTAAAGACTCCTATTAACTTAAGCACATCTTTCTGAACATTTTTTAAGTGCAGTAAACCCTTGGTTTTCTGCCTTAAGTCGCACAAAGGACAAGGCAATAAGAGCTAACAAGAGTTCTCACAAAAGCATTAAAGAGACTATGGTGCTACTATCATGTTTTTAATACAAGATGAGGTTCTGCACCTCAGATTTAACGCACAGAGAATAGTTGCAAGTACAATGGCATTTGGATAACAGCATTTAGAAGCATGAAATTACAAGTGTACTGACACATTTTTCTGTGCTTCCTCATAGCACAGAAGCTGCTGCTCTTTGTGCCCCACATCCCTTGTGTCAGAAGCAGCCCAATACTAATAAATCTCGAATACACTTTTGAGATTCAAGGGCTGCAACAGCCGGGTGGAATTTATAAACATCTTAAAATTGTTTCTGCGTCATGCTGGAGAACAGACACAGAAGGAAAGGTCTCTTTGCTCTGTTACTGGGCATCATGAATGAAAATACCTTCCTTCCTCTGCCTGGGATGCAATCCTTGATGTCCCTGTGCACTTCTGTTGAAGAGGGGCAGGTTCCCAACTCTTTCTGGAGCATCCCTGAGCAGAATTGCCTGTCTCTTGTGATCAGTAGAGATAGGGCAGCCCTGCAATGCCTTCTTCTAGCTCACTTGGGCAACCAAAGATCTTTTTAGGACACTTACTGTAAGTATTTATGAGTATTTATGTAAGGTAGCAGTAGGGCTTTAAAATCTGGCAGTGCCTAGAATTCACAGGCCTCAAATCTGCTACACAATTAAGATTTGGGGTTAGATTTCTTTTTAGGCATTTACATAACCTCAGAAAGTGCTTTGCTCAGAGCTGTCAGTCAGAGAGGTTCCGGCATAATTTCTGAAACATTAGGGAGTTTCACACCCAATGTACAGCAATCTGTTTGGATCCAAAAACTAGAACATGCTGTAGTAAACAGGTTTTTTTTCCTGATCTCATTTCATGTAATTGGGCAGGAAAACTGAGGTATCAGTGGCTTGAATCCTGCCTGGAAAAACAGCACTGGGCAGGGAGGGTGCTGCATGGGTTACAGTACTGGATTGTGACTCCTCAGCTCATCAGACCAATTCCCTTTACCCTTCTTCACTCACATGGCAATCTGGTGTCCCCAGTTTTTCACTGAGCAGCAAGTTAACTCAGAGAACAGCAGGGATTTGTTTAATGCAATAAAATCTTTTGTCATGTGAATATCAGGCTTAGATCATGGTATGGATATATCCTCTGGAAATCATACTCAGTCTTCCAGAGCTTTAGAGTAGCTATTTGGAATCCATGAGTAGAAAGATTGTAAGTTCCTAAAGAGAGAGGTCCTTAGCTGCAGTTTCTTTAACCAAGACTTTTCTCTCTTATGATTTCCAGTGAGTTCCTGCTCTCGTATTCTAAAGGTAACACAAAATTTCTGGGGGGGAAAAAAATCACTAAACTTTTAGGAGTGTATTAGTGTAAATAATATAAGTATAGATATTTACCATAGAAAATAATTTCCTGGCTTCCTCAGTTTCCTTCCATGGAATCCCTCTTACAGCACACTGTGCTTTTTATATATGCAAGAGAGAACCCACTAACCTTTAGCAGCACACAGAGAGCTGTTGTCCTGCCAAGAAGTTTTCCTTCCATAGGAGACCCAGTTTTTCCCCCCCTTTTCTCCCTTCAGCTTAAAGAAATAAAAGGAAATAAAGGAAAATAAGGGGATTGTGAAATTACATTTACCACCTGCATATTTATGTGGGGGGAAAACATTCTCACTGGGCACCACTCAGACTTCCACGCTGTTGTAAAGGTACTGTATTAGACCCTGGGGAGCTGATGGTACATTTCATACTGCCAGCTTACTACAGCACCCAACCCTGGGCAGCACTGGAATACTGCAGTTATTCTCTACACATGTCCTGCACATGCAGGGGCACACCTGACTGTATTCTTAAGAATACACAGCTATATTCTTAAAACAAGCATGTTCAAATTGCATCATATTAATGGAGTATCTTTTGGTTTGAAAAAGTCACCTATTTTATACCCTTATCAATCATGGTACCTAAATTTGGAGCATCCAGGTAGCATACGCACTAATTTCTCAGTCAGACTCCTGTATTTTCATCCTGACAGTATTTTTCAACACCAGCATCAAGAGGAAGAGCAAGTCATGATCCGACATGTTAAAAACAACAGAAATTGCTCATGTACTCAGTGCAGCAGAACTGCCATTCCAGTGGGGAAAGCCTGAGAGCTTGCAGCTCTTGTGCAGGCAAGACTCCCACAGAGAGGAGCACGATTGCATGTCCCTACCACTGTCACACCAGTCTCACTGTTTGAGGACAGGCTTTTCTGCATGGACAGCACTTGGGTATTTTGTTGTAAAAAAGGGGAAATTGCTAAAATACCAAACTTGTCAAAAATTGTCAATAATAATAAGAATAATAAGTCAAATCAGCATGTTTTGGTTTTCTATATAAGGATAGGTTGAACTATCAAAGGATGATAGATCTCTCTCTTCCAAAGAGAGCCAGGCAATGGCTCTTCCCCCATCTCAGATTAGATGGATGTTTTCATATCCTAATACTTGTGCTACATAGGTATGCTTTAATGTCTTTTTTGCAATTGAGTTGGGGTGGCCCAACCCTCAGAGCAGTTTCAGCCAATGCTCATGTAACATCTGGAACTCAGCAGGGTTGCCCTGAATGTAGATTGCTTTAAGAAGCTTTGGTTCCCATTCTTCATGCTGTCCTGTATTTCCCCCACTTGCACCCTGACACAGGGAGCAAACAGAGCAGCACAGGCTGTAGCATGCTCCTACATTTAGTTCCCTGAGCACAAAGCAAAGATGCAAGAGCCTGAAAGAGGATGGTATAAAACTTGTCACCAGATACATGAAGCTGCAGATATTTTGTTTTTACCCTGCAGGAACTCTGAATCAAAATATCTAGAAAAACTGCAATTTAGTAAAAATTGGATCAGTAGTTTCATCATAGTTTTCATCTCCTGAATCCTTGCAATAGCATCTTGGAAAGAGCTTCTCTGAGAGACAAAGAGGTTTTGTCCTGGGGAGCCACTGCCCAGCAAGGGCAGACCCCTCCTGTCACCCCCAGGCAGCAGAACCCTGCCACCCCACGTCCTGGCATCCCCTGACCCTGTGCCCAGAGGACCCACTGCAAAACACTTCACCAATTCACAGAGACACCAGCATCTGCCCGAGTCCAGACACCCAGGAAGCTCCAGGAGTAGCAGACATTGCAATGTTTACATTTGCTAACAAATGAAACAACGCATGGCAGCAATGTTCCAAATGAAAGGTAAAACTCACAGCTGGAGCAGGCTGTAGGGTGGCGGCTCTGCACATTGCAGACTCCATTCCACAGTTGCCTGTGCCTCTCCTGTGGGGTCAGCTCAGACCTGCCTGTGGCAGAAGGGATGCCGCACAGCCTGGCTGTCCCCCTGCCACCAAAGCAAGCCACAGCTGCTCCTGCCATCACTGGCTGCATTAGTTCCAGCCATTAAAACATTGCTCTGCAGGCTTGGATTTTCATGTCAGAATCTAGGAGCTACAGAATAACCCTACAAACCAAATTATATGGATGAAACCCTCTTTCCCCAACAGGGCAGAAACAATTTTGACCCCTGTTCGTCCTCTAGCAGTCTTTTCCTACAGGTGAGTGGCCCACAGCACTTCACCACAATTAACCATGGCCGTGGCTTTTAGTAGCAATTTGTTTCCAATTACCTCCTTCAGGCAAATCTGAATGACTACCACCGGTTTTTTTCACATTTCTTTCTGCTGCCAAGTCTGTATCAAAGTGCTCAGAGCTCATCAGCCGTCGATCCCACAATATTCCAAAGAAAGCATCAGCTGCCCCTGGTGAAGGCCAGGGTAGCCCAAACCCTGTCCCAAAGCCTGTGTTGCTTTGCTCAGCACAGATCCATGGGCATGGACAGAGATTTCTCCCCAGTGAGAAGTGCAAGTCTTAGTGCCACAGAGACACCCTCGTGTCAGCTCTGCTGAGTCCAGGGGAAGTGCACACCTACTAACAAAATCACTGTTGCCTGGGGCTGCAGTGCCAGCAGGGGGATGGCAGCAGCTCCTGTCCCAGCTGAGCCCTCTGAGGTGCTCACTGCTCCCAATGCAAAGGCTGCTCACACGGGCTTGGGCACACACTGCCTTCCACCCCTGGAGCATCTCCACCACTCTAAGGTAGCAGGGACCAGACTTAAGATGATCCTAACAGTAGTTCTTCCAAGGTGGGGAAATGAAGAAAGGAAACGGCAGCACGCTGTGGATCCTAATTGCATCGGCTCTGCAGGCTCTGAAATGTCAGTCAAACAAATACGCCATTGCCTTTACTGCTCTGCAGTTGCCATTTACTATTTTACTGGGAAATTGTCCAGGAAAGGGATACTACCTAGAAGGGACCATTATGCTAGCACTGGAAACCAGCAATATTTCTGAACAACCCCATGGGCCCATTATCTGTTCCTACACTGCAGAAAGACAAGAAGAGGCAGAGCGAGCCAATTTGTGTTTGTGGTAGCAATTGCAGCAGTGGAGGTGTTGGAGACAGCCCAGGACCCAGCGGGCACATCTGAACCGGTGCACGCTCTGGAGCTGTGACAATTCACACCAGAGAAGAGCATGATTCAGTGAGTGAAAAAGAGAAAAAAGAAAAAAAAAATCTTAAAATGAGTTCTTTTATGAGCCTGAGTTTCATTATGCAACTTTATCAGAGTTTATGAGAACTGGAGTAAACAATATGAAGATGCAGAACATGCCCACTCTCCAGCTCTATCATTCCAAAAACCCAGTAATTTCCAGGGCTTGCAGAGACCGTGGGACAGATGGGTTTTGCTGGTGACAAAGCCCCTTTCCCTGCGAACAGCCCCACTAAAATCATCTCTTCTTCTCTGGCAATGCCTCTTGCCTTCCAGAGAGCTCAGTTCCTGCTATAGCAATTCCTTGATACTTAACTACCACTCTCCTAGACTTGGAGTGAGAGATTGAGATATTCAATATGCAGAATCATTCTGAATCACCCCGATTTACCACTACTTTATCTCTCCTCCAAGTCAAAAAAGCATAACAAAGGGTACTCAGCCCACTTCTACTTACTTTAATTCCCCACTCGATCCCCACAAAGAAAAACAGATCTACCTGGACCAGATCCCATCGACTTCTAAGTAAAGCTCAGTCTGTCTGTCCTTCCCTCTCTTGAGGTAGTGAGTCCCAGAGGGCAGTTTCAGACCTACTTATAGATTCAGCCTCTGGGCAGGGTGAGAAGGGGCTGTGCCCAGCACAGGTGAGGAGAAAATCATCCATTGCCAAAAGAGGCAGCTCTCACCCTTCTGGAAATGACCCTAGCCAGGAAAACCTGTGCCCTTCACACCAGCACCTCCGAAAGCTTGCCGTTTGCAAAAGGTTCAGCAATTTCATTTCTGACATTTTTTGGGTTTTATCACATTGTCCCTGGCACTGAAAGCACAAGTGGATCAATGCTCAGTTAAACTCTTGTGTCAGGGCACCCTGTCCCTGCTACTGGGGCAGCACTAACAAGGCCACACAGTGTCCTTGTAAGCAGGGAACAGGGGTGGGGTCACCACCAGCAGTGCTGTGGCTGCCTTCTGGCACAGGGATGCTGTTCTGCTGTAGGCTGGTGGCTGCATTCTCTGCCTCACAGGGATGTACACCATGAGCATTCAGTCCCTTCCTAATGCTTTGCATATGTTTTGGCTCTAGGTATAGTTTCTGCATACATACAAGCTGAATGGATACCAATTTTTTTTTCATTTTAAACAAAACAACTGCCATGTTTTATCAGCCCTATCTCTTTGTCTCTCAGATTGTATTCCTTAAATTCACATGGGTTACGCATTTTCATAAACCACATTGGCTGCAGTAAGCTGCGTTTGAATCATCATTTAGAGAAGCGAAGATTTAATTTCATGGTGGAATTAAGGTTGACATTTCCTTTTTATTTACACTACACCAAGGATTAATAAGGTTACTATAACCTTAATCTTTGATAGCTCAACAATAGAATACTCTGGGATTACTGCAAAAGCTGGATTTTAACTCTTTTAATCCCATTATTGTTGATAACCTTATCAACACTGTGCTCCACCACAGAGGTGGAGTGGAAGGACCTCAGATTCTGAAATTCCTTACCATGGAGCAACACTCCTAGTTTAAACAGAAGAGCAAGAGACAGTTGCTTGGTTGAAGCCTGCAGTTGTTCACAGTTTGCAGTAGGGCTGCAATGCTGCTTTTAAGCTCCTAGTCAGAGATCTTTGCCAAGAAAAACATTGGTCCAGTGGCATATGTTGGCGGAGCAATGCAAGGTTGCTCTAATTCCCTTACTTTGTTTTTCCCTCCTCCCATGCGACAACTACTCCAAGAATCAGACTGCCAGTCTGGCAAGTTGAGATCCAGAAACTTACTGCTAATTACCATGTTTACAATTCCCAACCTGTCTGTTGGTGCCAACAATCAAACTGCATCCTCTTGAGTGCACCAAAAGACACTTGCTGGCAGTAGTTTCCTAAGGTTCCAGGCTGGCTACATTAATTACTGTTAACTTAATTTTTGAGTATTGAAAAGCAGCTTAATTAGCAATTCCGCGGATCAAAATCATCCTTTTATGAGTTTCAAGGAATAGCAGCTCAACTTACACACTACTCACCAACCTATGAGTCTTTTATTTGGAAATACAAGTGGTAATAAATTTATATGTGGCCTAATAAATAAAGTAGGCAGAGGTTCAGTAAAAATCACACCAGGAAACAAAAGGTTATGCCTTCCCTTTGAATTAAAAGAAGGAGCTCTAAAAAAGGCAGGTTGGATATATTTTATCATCCTCAGTAAACATTTGACTGCACAGAAGAAACCACATTCTGAAAGTATATCACTGAATCAAAGTATTTAATGAATTTTTTTTTTTTAAAAAGCATGTATTTTATGAACTCAGTGAAAGAGACTCCAAATTCAAATAACTGCAGGGCAGAGCCTGAGCAGAGAGGGGCCCCTTTGTGCCCTGTGAGTACTAAGCCTGAGAGGCCATCTGACTACTCAGCTGGGATCCCCTTTTGCTGAGCACACACTCCATCCCTGCCAGTCAGCAGAACACAAAGGGCTGTGCAGTACCTGGGCACAGGCTGCCCACTAAAGATCTGTGCCCAGGGCCATGCCTGCAGAGCCCACCCAATGTCCACAGTTCCCCCCTACCAGCAATAAATTTCTAACCTGGATTTTCCATGGCAATGGGATTCAATCTCCACAATGCTGGCTTTCAGATGTTGGTCAGTTGATAAGAGCTGCACTACACTGCCTCTCTCAAGAGGTTTTTCTCTGTTTGCTGCCTGGCATGGAGCTAAAAGACAGAGAGTAGAGCTAGCCCGAGTTCTGCCCAGATGCAGCTTGGTGCTCCTGGGATGGACAGGCTGCTGGCCACAGCACAGGGCTGCCCTTGGTCGCTCTGGCAGCACGGGGATGCCAATGCAGCCAATGCCTGGCTGTGCTGAGGCTGCAATCAGTCTCAACTCTTAGGGGCAGTTTGGTGTGTCACAAGCATCTGAACATGGACAGTGCTAAGGGGATCCTTCATTCACACTGGAGCAGCATCATGCTCATATCTGCTTATACTAACACTGGTCCTACCTGGCTGTGTAAAGACAGGCCTAGGTGTCTGATTTTAGGCCCTCTTCTCTAAAAATTTGGTCTAACTGCTTCCCTAACAGGCTACATAGAGACTGTCTTTTCTGCCCTGAAGCAGATTCTCCACCACCTCACCAAGACCCAAACACCAAGCTGCTCTCCTGGCAGTGTTTCACCGGCTGCCAGCCACGGCCAGGCTCCTGCTCTTGCACCACAGTCCTACTTTGTGAGGTTGCAGTAGGCTACTAAGGAAAAGATAACCCAGGGCAAGATTCAGGCATATGAAAAGCAGTATGGGGTAGGGGAAATAGAGCCAGAGCAGGGAGTAAGCCAAGGAGACAGACACTAAAATCAACAGGCATTTTAACTTACAGGGGAAGAAGGGAAGGAAAATGAATCAGCGCTCCCAGAGGAGGCAGTCTGGATCTACTCTGATCCTAAAGCAAGAGAGTGGAAATAGGCATTTAAGAGTAGTTCATTTATACAAGCCCTACTGAATATACCAAGCAAACTACCGAAGGAGGCAATAAACCTGCATCTTGGAGAATGCTCTAAGAGGAGTTAGATTGGCACTTTAGAGCAAAGAGATATTTGAGGCTGCAAAGGCAAGCAGCAGTGCACCGAGACACGCGGACACAGCTCACGTGGCCCATGCCATTGACGTGTTTTTCCTCCCCAACCCAGCCTGCTGAGCTTGATTACTTACATCTTGTATAACTTACATAGTCTAAAGAGAGTCGGCCAATTTCCACTCAATTTATAATTTAGCAAGCAGAGGAGCTTGATTCTTCTAATTTACATAAAACATACATAAAACTGAAAACAAAATAGCTTTAAAGCATATGGGCAAAGTACACAGGAGCCACAGAGGAAAGCAGGAGTGAAGAAGGATATGGAGCAAAAGCACTGTCTGGATTGTGCTTTGCTAAGGGGTTCTGAGTACCTTATTTATGATAAATATCTCACAGACAAGCAAGTTTTTGTTATCACAGACACGTGTGGGTGGACAATCGGCACACAGACATACCTAAATAATGCCATAATGCTGAATGGGGCTTTTTTACTCCACCTTTCTTTTTCTAGATAAAGAAATATTGTTGAAAACCTTCTGCAACACTATGGCAAGACAGCATCAGTGTGTATGAAGGCAGAACTGCCTTCCTCCCATTCCCTCTTGGACATGTCCTTCTCTCCTGAAGAAAGGCAGGGAGCTCTCACCCTGTGAGTAAACCCAAGTCAGCATTCCCCTTCCTAGGGAGCAGCAAAGGGGCTGTGCTCTTGCGACCATTTCTCCTGCGTTCCTCCTCCATGACTGCTGGGTTCTGGCAGAGCCAGCAAAGGCATTTTTCTGAGAGGAGACACCACCTGCCAAGTGTGGAAGCTGGTATTCCTCCCGTGGCACGGTAGGCTCCAAATCGTGCCTCTCTTCCCCATTTGCCTGAGGAGTCATCCTGGGTACTAACAATAGACTCCATGGAGGCTGGTGGAGCTCAGGCTGCCTCACCAACTTCTGTCTGAATTCAGTCATTTCCAGTGAGCAATGTATAAATAGATGCTGCCTCATTATTGATGTATATTGTGCAAAGGGTTTAGCCAGGGATGAAGCTTGCCTGCTTTCCTTTTATGGATGAAAAGCGGGATCCCAGAGCCTTTATGTCAGATCTCTGCACATGTCAATCAAACCTCACCAGGAGGAAGATTCTGTGCTCTTAGGTCCATGTTAAATGGCAGCCACATGGCCACAAGTCCACGGGAACAAAATGCATGTGTGTGCATGTGTGTACAGGCACATTTACAAATAGGCACAACAAAACCAAATGAAGATAGAATTGGTTTTAGGCTAATGGTTGTAGCCTAATTTTTCTGTTCCTTTTCAAATCCCAAGACCGGGTTGTAGTCTGGGCTACTCTGACACAAATCTCATTTGACATCGTTATAAACCACTGATTTACACTAATGGAAGAGTTAGCCTCTGATTTAGGAAGCAGACCTCAGCTGCTGGCCCAAGCCTGAGCCTCTCAGCCCTGCAGTCTGGCTGTAGTGCATTGATAGTTGCCAGCTAAATTTGATCATGAGCTCCAGCGAAGGCGAGCTATCGATATTTCAGAAAGCCATTCCTCACACTTCTGAGCAGCAAACGGCCCATCACTAAGAAGGCCAGACCCTTGTCAGCATGAGCTGACTTATATGAAATGAAACACTGACCTCACTGCTAGCTCCAGAGTTAATCTCAGATGAGAGATTTTATTAGAAAAAGCAGAGCTATTGTTCTGAGCCTCTCTACAGGGCACATGTTAAAGTTTTGCATCCAAGAAACGTGGAATACTTAAAATAGAGTTGCATTTGATAAAAAATAAAACCTGAAAACGCTAGTTAGGTATTGTGTGTGTCGATTGATTTGTTTGTTTGATTTGTTTTCCTTGGATTTCTCGTCACGCCCATTCAGCATCCTTTCCCTCACTGGAGTTCTTCCTCTCTCTCTATCGGGGAGGCTGGAGCAGAGTGAGCAGCACTGACTCACTGCAGCTCCAGCAAAAAAACCCTAAACCTATCTATATTCATCTCTAACCAAGGGTCTGGACTGGTCCTGCCTTCCTTGCTGGTAAGAATTTACAGAGACAGAAGTGACAAGCATCTAAACAAGTAGAGCAAAAGGGAGTGGGTTTGGCTCTTGCTTCCTAGAGCAGGACTTGAAGATCCAGTTTTCACCAAGGGGCTCTTTGAACAACTGAAGGCAAATGGATTTATGTTATCACACATATGACACATGATGGGACAGCCACATGATGTCATAACACAACAAAGGACAATGAGCAGTCAAAACAAAAAGGATTGTACTGAAACCTTGAAAGTAACTATGTTATTGTGCTCTGCATAACTCAGACCCTGGCAAACACGGGGTGGGGAAAAGGTCTCTTTCTTAAAAATGGAAAAATCACGTGTTTAGCTGAGGTCTGAGAAAGTTTCCACTTCTCAGTTCATACTTCAAGATCTTCAGAAAAAAAATAGGGAATCAAATGATCCTGAAATTTCTAAAATAAAACACATAGAGAAAGAAAATCCATTCCATCCCCTCAAATCTTTCACATGTATTGTAAACAGGAAGGGGAACAGCAAGGCAGTGGAGGGAAGTAGGGGAACAAGAAACAGTTTTTACCACAGCGGTCATTTTTAACAACCAGAGCATCAAGACTTTAATAAGTGTTGCTCCAGTAAAACAGCAAGGAATAAACTGTAAGACAGAAGAATGTATCATGGCAAATTGATGAAGAGGTAATACAAAATGCATTTTCTTGGAGTAACCAGGTAAGTTATCTCCTGAGGAAGGATTGTTAAAGGAAGAGTTTCCAGATGGTGGGAAGGATTTGTGCACCAAGCCTCCCTGCTCTTACTATTAAAGAAATAACACCTAAATTAAAGAAATAAAATAAATCCTTAATAACGCAGTAATTAGCGATGCCTTTTTATTTGATTTTTTTATCAGCATCTTGTTAGGAGAATGTGAATGTTTGTGCAACTATTACTATCAGATAATCTAAAAGTAGTCATCTGAAATCTACATTATCTATGTAAATGCCTCTGTAAGATGCAGTGAGATGGTTCTTTTTTTGGTAACAGGCTGCACGATTGCATGCTGTACTGTTCTGGTTCAGAATGTTCCTCTTTCTCCAATTAGAGAAGACCAGCCCCATGCTGATCACTTCATCTTTGATTTCCAATGATTTAAAAGATTGGTTTGACCTGTGACCATTAATAAACTTTGTGGTATTGTCCTGATTTAGTAAGGGAACCACTAATATTACAAACAAGGTTATGAATCAGCAATTGTTAATAATAAAGCCAGCTATATTTTTCCAGCCTTTCATGCCTCATGCACTGATGTGAAAGGGGTGTACACTGCATGCAACTCAGATGAGCTGATACAGAGCAACACAGTGGTGACAACTAACCCCAAAACAGATAAAAGAGCTACTTAATCTAAAATACTCTTAAGTATTTTAGAAAGTGTAAGTTACCTCTTGTGGGCCTAGCCCTTTCTTTCTAGTGGTATAAAGTGTTGAGAAATTATCGGAGCCATTTCAGCTCCATGGAGTTGTGTTGCAACAGTCAGAGGCGAGGAGGCCTCCCCAGACAGCTCTCCAGCCCTCCTAAGGTGACTGCTGCGTGCTGTGTCTTGGCCAAGTTAATTTGACATCTCCCAGGAAAGGGCTTTCCTGCCTGGAGATTGCTCTGTTGCTTTGTATCACCCCCACTGGCTAGAGGGGTGTTGGGTTCACTGAAAGGAAATGTTTCTCGATAGCCATGCTGAATTTTCTCAGTACATAGCTTCTAGGTTTATTTGCACACACCAGGCTACACTGCTTTCCTGCAGAATGGAGAAATTCTGAACCCCCTGAAATCAATGGAAAATTCCCACTGGTTTCTGCAGGAGAACGATTTCAAAAAGAGGATGCGGATGCTTATTTCATTTATCTATATGGGCATTATTATGTAATTTTGGCTAGGTATGCATAGTCATATATATATGTGTATATATTTAAAAAAACATATATAAACCACCTTTCAGCTGCAAGGTTCTTATTTTTCCCATCAATCAACCCACTCTAGTTTCTGGAATATTTCACCTAATTTTTTACACACATCTTGTGTGATGGTCCAGCCCTGGTTTCAACACTTCTGGTGCATACTTCCAGCGCCACACTGCGATGCCTCCTCACTTACAGTCAGTGGTGCCTCACCTCTCCTCTGCCCTCTAACTCTGAAAAGCTGGGTCACATCTACCTTCTACCATCACCTCCTAGACTCTTCTCTTTACCTTCCTCAGGATCCTCTCTGTCCTTTGCAGTCAGACTCTTTCCATCGTCTCTATGAATTCTGGCTTGTTTTTTCACTTTTAGACTACTTATTTTTGGCCTATCATTTAAATTTCTTTTGAGTCATTGTTATTATCGAGCCAACATTTATAAATAGCTCTATGCATTGCAGGTATGTGATAATCAAGTCCTTTGATTTTTGAGCAATTTGGTTACTAAATGATAGCAATAAAAACATGTAATCATCATGGGCGTTAGCCCAGGAAATGTTTCTACCATTAAAGCTTTCAGGAGGTAGATGATGATTCTGGTAAAAATTTATGGCTCTTAATAATGAGTGTTATAATTTACCTTTACAACACTAAATGGTGAGGTGTCATAACAGCTACGGGTAATACCTGGGGGCGATGCTTTTCAGAAAAATAGTATTCTATTAAAAGGAAGGGAAGAAAAAGCCTTTTGTGTACGTAAAGATGTGATTTATTTTAAAAAGCTCATAAAAAGCCAGTTGTGTACATTGCGGCTAGTGTGATGTAAAAAGGCGGAGAAAAAGGCTAGTTAGCTTATTCTTACAGCTGCAAAGCATGTGTAGAGCTGTGTGGATGTATAGATATTAATGAAAACCCTATGAACACTAGAAGCCACCTAAACTGACACCAAAGCCAATAACTCGTTATGGGAAGAAAATCTGCACTCCCTTCAAAATTGTATGTAATCTTAAAAGCACAAAGTAAAAACATCTGCATAACCATACACATCTACATGCAACACAGTGGGCATTTATTTTAGGCAAATTTGCAGCAGCAAGAGGAACCGTAACACAGGTGGTAAACACGCACTGCAACAGCACGGCCCCTGCTGAGGTGAGTGGCTGCTGTGCCTCTGTTAGGTCTGGGAGAATGGGGATTTTCTGCTGTGCTTTAGCCTCTCCTCAGAGAGGGGTGCCTGTGTGTACAAATGTATATTTATTCCATTCAGGGATATATACATAGGTAAGGCCTGTAGTTTTAAGTATTTCTGGAAATAGCACCTGAAATCCAATGGCAGTCCCTAGTTAATTTAGGGTACTGCTAAGCAGAGAAATGCTTCATGCTATGGGCAGAGCCAGGCAAGGCTGTGACCCTGCCTGCACAGAACAGTAGGGACCAAACCTACTCTGTCCTCCCACTCCCCAGGGCAGCTCCACGCTCTGGGAAGGCCTGTGTGGGGCAAGGGACAGCCAGTCTCACAGTGTCACCTTCGCTGCACCAGGGCCACTGCCACACCAGCGTGTGCTCTGCCATCGACCGCCCGCGCCGCTCTGGGGCCCTGGCGTGACAGAGACTTACCTATGGCAGCAGCCTTCGAGGCCACTCCAGCAGAGAAAATTACCCAGAGATATAAATCTTCATAGGATTATGGCCTTTAAAGACAAGGCTAAGTTCAAGTAATTATTTTGGGGGTAATTTTTTTAAATTTCATTTTCTACCAGGACGTAGATTTAAAAACCCATTTTAAAACAGAAATTTAGCATTCTGAATTAATTAAATATGCCCTCGCCAAAATAGCTGTTAATGCACACTTGGTGCTGCCACAAACCTCATCCTAAAATGTCCTAGGAAATGCTCACACTGGTACAATTAAACCTCCTTATTTATCAAGTAATTTCTTAGTGTGTTCCACTGTAAACTTTTAGTGTAATTTTTGCCATTAATGAAATATCTTTAGACTACTAGAGGCAGGGAGGTTTTAGAGTTATTTTTTAGCACACAGGATTTGCAATTTCTAAAGCAAAGTAGGAAGTGTAGCATTGTAAAAAATCCCTTTCACTAGGGGTCTAATCTTTCCCACAGCGAAATCAATTGGGAGTTTGCTATTGCATTGGATAGTAGGATTTGGCCCTAAATATTTTGGATTGAACATGAGCAAGCTTGCTTTCCTGAGCAGTCCTGTGGAAGCTATGTGCATTGCCAGGATCAGACCCATAGTATGAATAGTCACTACTTAGAGATCTGTTGTTCAGAAATGACCCCTTCTGTCCTCCAATATGCATATGTGACAGACCCCTGGAACTGCTAATATATGGGGGGAGTCCCTCTGAGATCATGCTATTGGGAAACATCATCCAAGAGTCCACATTGAGAATTTACACAACAATCTAGAATCACTTTGGTGAGCATATCCAGTATTTCTCCAGTCGGATCTTACACTTCCACCCTTTTAACCCACATAGCACAGCAATTCCCAAAAGATTTTAGAGAAATCTACAATCATCAAAATGTTAATTTTGACAATGACAAAGAGAACATGCATTAAAAATGCATCAGCCCTGTCATTAAGGCATTATTCAGCAAAACCATCTCATCATGTTTTACAGAAAGCAACTAGAAGAAACCAAGTCTAAAGGACCATTTGCTAAGCTTATATTTTTGGGTGCCAGTTCAATACGTTCTACACAAGGTACTCAACCAAGCAAAGAGCAAACAAATCCACACCCTTTATGCGATGAAATGGGAACTCTTAATAATATTCTAAGTCGTGACTCAAGGGAAAATGTCAACTAAAAGCTCTGACCAGAGAGAGGTTTGCAATACAAACCTGGATTTTAAAATAGTGTTTCCATCGCTGTTCCTGCGGCACTTGTGAATGTGGCTGTGTTACGGTGCTGAACTGACTATGATTTAGCAGCTGATCATGTCTTTTTAAAGCATAATTTAACATTATTTCTGAGGCTGTTGAACATACTAAACTACAAGGAAAAAATCTTCTTTCAAGTGGTATTAGAGAAACACAAGGATCAGAGTGCTAGCATCAAAGATGTGTCTAAAGAATAACAGATCCACACGTCTGTGTTACAACGAGCACTTCACTCACTACTAAAGGCAACAGACTAAGATTGCTTTGGCAGTTGTTGGAAATTATTAAGTAGAACATTGACAGCCTTTCAATCGCTAAGCAAGAGACAGAGAGAAAGACATTCTCCATCAGCCCACCTTGCGCTTTCAACGATCACCCCACGTCTGGCTTATCCACATTAAAAATCATTCCCGGCCCCATCACAGCTGAGGTTGGGGAAGGATGCATTCAAAAAGGCTGTCTTATCCTGGTCTTGCTTTAAAATGGCTTCTGATCTAATTTACTTAAGGCTGAAATCTGGTCTCACAATTGTGACTACATGGGAACAAGACCTGGGATCATATGTGCATGTGGAGAGGCCTCGAATGGCAAAACACAGGGATGATCACACCCTGCTCCTTTTCTCTGCCAGGTTTGTGGGCAGAGGAGCAGGGAAAAAAGGACTGAAACCATGAATGCTATGCCTGGATTTTCCTAAGCACAACATCTGAAAGACTGATCAGGTTTTAACAAAATCCTGTGCCCTGTTGCTGAGATTGGAGAGGAAGAAAGATGCACTTTTTCTGTGCTAAAGTGACGGGGCATGTCTCGGTCAGTTATGGGAATCAACTCTCCCTTAGTTGTGTCTCCCACCTGTCCAGCTGCAAGTAGCATTTAGGGAGTCCTGAGGTCTTGGAAAAGGCAAAAATAAGACACCACCTGAGCTGCAGACAGGAAAAAAACTCTCAGCTCTGGCCCTGAGTATGTGCCTCAATTTGGGGCTTCAGAAGCTGATAAACTCTGCTGGCCTGGAGCTGGTGTGAAGGTGGATTCTTAATCCTGCCTTCACCAGGTCGCAGGGTGAGGATAAAAGAGCAAGAGGGGCATCGCTTTCATTGAAAGCAACCGGCCTCAAGCTGCTCCCCGGGAGCGGCCCCCGGATGGCCGAGCCCCTCGGCAGCCGGGCAAGAGGGGCTTTCCCGGGCGTCGGGCGCTCTGCGGCCGTGCGGGGTGTCCCTCGCCTGGCCAGCCCGGGCTGCCAGGCACCTCCCGGCCCGCGGGCACCCCCAGCCCCTCACGGCTCGGCTGCTGCGGGCGCGGGGCCGTGACGGCCGGCGGGGCTGCAGCCCGGGCTCTGCCGGGGCCGGGCCGGAGCCGGGGCCGCCGCGGCCCTGCGGGCGCTCGGTGTCCCGGTGGGAGGGACCCCCGGCAGGAGAGGCCGGCCGCCTCGGTTCCCCCATCCGCGCCCCACGCCGGAGAGGGGCGAGGGGCCGCGGGCGGAGCGGGCTGGGGGCTGCCGACCGAGGGCCGGTGCACCGGGGCTGCCCGGACGGGGCGAGAGCCTTCCCCCGGCCCCGGCGCAGCCTGAAGAGCGCTGCCCGCCCAGGCGCAGCCCGCAGCGGCCCCGGCTCCCCCGGCCACCCTCTGCCCAGGAGGTCGGCCAGCCCTGCCGCGGCCCTCCCCAGCCCTGGGCTTGCTCCCACGCACACACACACACCGGGCACCCCCCTCCGCAAGAGACAGGGCGTTCGAACCCCCCCGCCCGGGCAGAGACACAGAATGAAACATTGCAAAGCGTAGGAAAAGATGGAAAAGGTGCTACCTTGGCAACTAGAGGAGGTGAGGAGCCAGCTGGTGGGCTGGGGGCGGTCGCGCTGCCTGCCTGCCTGCCCGCCGCCGGTACTCTCCTCGACTACGCGTATTCTTAAGCAATAACAACGTAATCCGTATTATCCACCCAAGAATACCCGTCACCGAAGAGAGTCAGAAAGCTGCTGCTGTTGCTGCTGCTGGTGGAAGTGCTGCACCGGGACAATAAATCCATAACTATAATTCGCCTCTAGAAGAAGGAGAATCCACAAGGGTTGCCGAGCGATCTTGTCCCATATCCAGTGGACGCAGAACCTTTCCATCCTGAGGAAGCGAGCGAGAGGAGTAGGCATTTAATACACACACGTACAGTCAGTCCCTCTGCCCTCCTGCTCCCTTACTGGAGTGGGCAAGAGCTTGCAGGCGAGGTGAAAGGAAATAAATCAAAGTAAGGCTGAGTTTACCTGGTGATTGCTTGGCTTCTTCCTCTGTGCTTCTCTGGTATCCTATTCCCTAGCTGTATGCTCCATCAATTCTCTCTGGGAGCTTGCAAGAGATGTCATATGCAGCAACAGATTCCTGTAAAAGAGATGCACGGTTAAGCACACAAATATTACAAATCTGTTTGCATAGGTGGGCTTGGGAAAGCTCCGATAAAGCAGCAGACACGCCTGAGAGACTTTTCATCTGGGCTTTGGAAATGCATTTTACAAGTCCTGACTCACACTGACTCGATGTGCTACCAAGAGGAGGGAGGGCGGAAAGGAAGGCGATGGAGAGGGAAAAAAAAATATCAAAGAAAAAAATAGCAAAGGCTCCGATCTCAGCAGAGGCGCTCCTCTGTCAGGCCTCCTAGCGCCATAAAAATCTAAGGCGAAAAAGGCTTCAAAGTACAAACTGAGCGCGCTCCGCTCCCCGCGTGTGCCCGAACGCGGAGCCCGGCGGCTGCGAGGCGCCGAGCCGGGCAGGGGCTCCGCGGCGGCGGGCGGGGGCGGCGGCAGCGCACCTCCGCCCTGACACCTGCCGCCGCCCTGCCAAGGTCTGCGAGAGGCGAACCGGGGGGAAAAAAAATAACAATAATAAAAGAAGTTATTTCCGAATGGCGCCTGAGGCTCTGCCTGTCACCCGGAGCAGTTCCCTTATCAGCAGCGCTCGTGCCTGGGGGAGGCGGGAGGGGGAAGCTTTGTCTGATGATCTGCCGCGGTGATAATAAACGTTTATTGTTCGCCAACTAAATAGAAAGGATCTCTGCAACGTCATGGCACTGCACACTTCGCCTAGCGCTAAGGAACTTCTCCGTGCTATTTCACCCCGGCTCCTGATGCTAAGAACAGCTTCCGTGTGAGTGGTGGGGAGGGGGCGATGAAATTAGCACCGCACGGTCCGAACCCGCGCAGAGCAGGGGTACTCCGCACTTCTCCTGCCATGAGTAATTATGCAGGACACAGAGCCCTCATTATCCACTGCACTCGGTGACTGACCAGCTTGTTGATTAGATTCCAACTGAAATTAATACAAGATGCTTGCTTTTCCTACAGATTTCTTTCTTAACATGAGCCCTTGCCTCCGTTGACGTGTTACCACTATGCTTCCTATGAAAACATACGAGAAGACAGCATTTGTTTTGTACCACAGACTCTTGCTTGAATTTGAAAGAAATGAGAAAAACAAAGAGAGAGAGAGAAAAAATAAAAACCTTTGATAGCTACATCACTTTAAATAATTTAAAAATTATTTCCAACACACTCTCCTCTATTTTAATCTCATTTTACGTGTAATTTCCTGTATCCTCTAACACAGCAAGCTTTCAAGTCGTATTCTAAATGGCAGCTGGAAAGTAAATAACAAACACTGTAATTTTTCCCCGCTGTGAAACTGAAGGCTGTAACCCCATTAGCTGGCGTTGGAACTCAAATAACTGATGCAGTAGGTTTCCTTCAACTTGAACAAAAGCCGTTTGAAAAAGTGAAATGCACCGAGTCGTGGTGAAAACACTCTATACTGATACCCTAGACCGATATTCTTCTAAATTGGGAGGCGCTCCACGAATGCATCGAGAATTAGGCAGAAATCCAAACTTTGCGTGGGGCTGTTTTTTTCGGGTTGTGGTTCGTTGTGGTTTTTTTACAATATTAAAAAATGCGATTCTCGGGGAAAAGCAGCTCCGCGCGGCGCCGGCGCTGCTCTCGCTGTGTCCATCTGACACTGCCCTTCCCCTCCCCGAGCAGCAGCCCCCCCACTACTCCCCGCCTGCCGAAACTTCCCGTGCCCAGCCGCGCCGCCACCGCCCCGCACCGGCCCGGCCCGGCCCGCCGCGCCCCCCGCCCGCGGGCCCCTCAGCACCCGCGGCGACGGACAGCGCCGAGAGCCGCCGCCGCGCCGCTCTCCGAGCCGCCGCTGCTGCCGCCGCCGGGGCCCTGCCAGCCCCGCGCCCCTGCCCCGCCCGCCCCGGCCCCGGCCCCAGCGCTCCGGGCCGGCTGTAGCCCCCGGGCACCGAGCACCGAGCCCCCGCCGCGCTGCGCGCCGCGCACCTTCTCTGTGGCTGGCGGGAGGTGCCCGTGGCGGCGCGGCGCGGCACTAAATACCTTTGTTCACCGGCTCCGGAAAGCCATGTTTATCGGCGCTGCCGCCCCGCTCCGCGCCGAAAGAGCCCGGGTGCCGGAGCGCCAGCCCGGCGGAACCGGGGAAGAGCCCCGGGGGGCACCTCCGCCACCTCCGCCTCCTCCGCCGTGCCCGCAGAGGGGGACGCACACACCATACACACACAGAGAGAAGGGAGGGGATCGGATGGAGGGAATTAAACAATTAAGCTATCAGGAGCGGAGCTCTGAGCAGAGCTCGGGCTCTCCACGAAAAGCAAATTTCAGAGGGGGATATTGATCCCATCCGTCAATAGAGAGGCGCGATGCTTTTCCGTGTGAGAAATTGTTCTGAATTGG
>VZSR01000245.1:1479050-1505437 GCA_013398615.1 Brachypodius melanocephalos | reverse complement strand
GCCCGGCCCCGCCCAGCCCCGCCCGAGGAGCGTCCGGCCCCGCCCGGCCCCGCCCAGCCCCGCCCGAGGAGCGTCCGGGCCCGCCCAGCCCCGCCCGGCCCCGCCTGGTCCCGGGAGCAGCGCAGCGCGGGTGGCCCCGGCGGGTGAGAAGTGGTGTCTCCACCCGGGGTGACGGCAGGGGACGAGAGTGTGGGCACAGGCAGGGCAGGGAAAGGAGGCGAGCTCGGTCGGTCACCCCTTCCCGTGGCAGGGAACCGAGGATACGGGGCTGCGCCAGCATCTGCACTCCCCTGTTCCAGCGGCAGCAGCGGTCTCCTGCCCTCGGGAATGAAGGCACCGCCAGCAGGCTCTCGGCAGCTGTCCCCTCCCGAGGGCTGCGAGGTGGGGGTACGGTCCAGCCTCTGCACAGAGGTTTCAGCTGTTCTAGAAAAACGCTGTGTGTGCTGCCCTGTCACCTGCCCCTGCTCGCCCTTGCCACCATCCCCCTCTCCCGTCCTCAGCGGCCAACACGAGGGGTTTCTCGTTCAATGTTACCTTGACCTGTTCCAGGTCTGCTTCTGCATTGGCTCTTGAGAGCAGGGAAGGATTACCTGGAAATGTTAAATAACACCTCGAGTGTGAGGCTGGTGAGACAATGAGGGAATAGAAGAGACTCTGAACTGAGGAGCCTGAAAAACAAAATACACACGATAGAATTTGAGATAGAAGTAGCCAGTCAGTGTTTTCTCAGAATATCACCTGATATTCCGTCTTGGTGATGTCCCGGCTTTTACCTGGGGACACTGGACTTGCCGGGACTGACAGTCTGGTTGTCTGGTTTTCTTAGGCATGACACCAGTTCACAAAGTGATTGAGATCCATTTAAAAGCCCTTACTTTCTCTGGCTCCACTATTCCCCTTGGAAAACTGTTGCAGAATCTCATAACTTGGCTTAAGATTTCCAGGCTGTGTTTATTAGGGGCCCGTTTATATCCATTTGTTCAGATGCCAATTTTGTCCTTGAACCTAATTAGTTCTGATATTTACTCCCCTCGCAGTGTACTAATATTCCTTCTCATCATTTCTTTTGTTTAAATAAAGCTTTTCAGTCTTGTCTCATAAGATAGAATCTTCATTTCCCTGATTATACCCATATCCTAGCAACTTATAAAAACTGGGTCATGACCAACACCCAGAAATTATGGTTTTCAAAAGGGTTCATTATTCTATCCATTTTCACTTTGACCAAGACACAAGTAGGGAGAATGATTAGCATAAGGTCAGACAAACCACAGTTCTCCTGACTTCAAGTTCTTTTGTAATCTATCAGGGACATGAGTTCTGAAAGGCTTGTGGTTTATAACTTGGCATTACATCAATGCACATTTATATACCTATATATCATTTTCTGGAGGGAAAGAAAGGCCTTGTAGTTAAGAGGGTACATTAGAAAACTGGAGACGTGGCTTTGAATGCCAGGTCTGCCATAGGCAACAGAGGTGATTTTGACTAGTCCTTTAGTCTTTTGCCACATTTCACCACTTTTAAAATGGGACAGAAGTCCTCCTATTCTTGCCTCTTTTTCTTTCCCATATACTCACTTGCATTTTAAGGTCTCAGACCAAGCTCCTCCTTTCTGGGTACTGCTGGTGCCTGGCACTCTGAAGTTGAAATTTGTCTGTGACTCTTAACCAGCAGTTAAAAATTGACAACACTCTTATAAACTCTACTTTAAGGATCTATCAGAAAAGCTGTTAGAAACCATGCTAGGAACTGGAATTCCTGAGGTCTTCATCCCATTGATTACATTAAAAACATTCTCTGCTGTTAAACTAAGCCAAGGGACCAACAGCAAAGCCAGAGACATTTAACTGAAATTCTGCATTCTGGATTCTGATTTTCAAGTTGAAAACCAAGTCAAACATCATCATTATTATTATCTAATTAATTTAAACATAGTTGCATTTTAACACATTTTCTTCACCAGTTTTCAATTCAGAAGGCAATTTTTAACAGCTAATACTGCAAAGAAACAGAACTAGCCCTGGAAGCCCCAACAGCCCCATAGCTGGAGTGGTTCTGGTAACAACAAATGCTATCATTGTTCTTCCCCAGCAATCCAAGTACGGAAGGTTAAGACTGAGCACAGAAACAGAGAGCACTCTGTTGAGCTGAGGTGAAGCAATGATATTTATGGGAGTAATTATCACAGAGAAAAACTGGAAAAATATGATTACAGCAAATTGTAACTCGCTCAGATATGTTCTTCGTTGTTAGAAATAGCTCAGCTGAGACCAAACCAATATGAACAACAGACTGGGAGTGTCAGACACTGATTCTCTAGAGGCTGATACCATCAGACCCTCTGAGCAGAACATGATCCAGCTTTAGCATATTAGAGAGATTGGTGTCAGCAGCCTGCATTTCTTCCCAGCCATTGTACTCACTTCAAGCAACCTAACAAAATGTGAGCTGCTGCTCCCCACTGGAAAAGCTGACCTGGAGATGCTGTCCCTACAGAGCACTGGCAGGAGGGGCAGCTGTGTCTCAGAGCTGGGCAGGTCCCCTCCACAGCAGTTGTGGCTGGTGGGTGCTGCTGAGCCGTTGGCAGATGCTCAGGTTTCAGAGTGAGGCTGTGTAGGTGAGCAGGGTGACACAACCATGCACAACACCCATCCCTGAGCTGGCACTGCCTTCCCATTCCAATCCTTTCTGGGCTTCAGCTGCTCTGTTCGACAGATGGATGAAACCTTTGGAGAGCTTCTGCCATGGGTGCAGCCATGGACTCACCTCAGAGTGTGGGGAGTGAGCAGCACCCTGGCTGGAGGATGAGTTCTGCTAAGGAACTACAACTGCCCAAAACCTGTAACGGGGTCTTGAGTCTCAAACACCTCAGAGGAAACGAACTACAAGCACTCTAAGCTTGGAGGTTTCTGTTGAAGGAGAGGTTACTGCTAAGAAAAGGAACCTTCAGAAGTTGTGGTTGCTCTGCAGCATTTCTGTGAGGCCTGTGAGAGAAGAGTTGATCACAGCTTGTGCAGACAGACTTTGTGCCTTCATATTCACCTGAAGTCCTGGCTTAATGCAAGTCATCTGCACCGTGGTAAATGTCTTGCCAAGTGAATTGTGCTCGGGGAGGGATTTTCACCCCGCTTTCATGGCCGAGTATTTTGCACATTCCATGCAACTAATATCTTGCAACCGATGTTTAGAAATTTTTAGAAGCAATAACTAATATTGTGTAAAAACAAAAATATCACTTAAGGTAGTCAACGGTTTGCATTTAAATGTACCTACCCCATGGATCAGATGCATCAAAGAAGTTCTTCAGGTGTCTTGAGAGCTCTGTAGGTGTTATTGCTGCTCTCGGTCTGTGAGAAGAATTATAAATGCTATTTACCTTTTAATTTAAAAAAAATCTTGCAAATTAAAGACATGCTCTTGCACATCAAAGTTTAGTTAGCACCCATTTTTATTGTGCAGACTATGGCTCTCTAACAACCTATTGAGCCCACAGCCATCTGAACATGCGTTGCTGCTTTCCTTTTTCTCTACATTTTGGGCATCATGTGTTAGACTTTGTCACATCCAAGGGGGAAAATTCGGTGGCTAACCGCTAATACTTAAACAGATCTCCTGCTTAATATTCTTTCTGCTTACAGACTCCTGAAAATATATTGGTGTGTCCTGAGAAAGGCAGAGGAGCAGTTTTGGACACTTGTGTGACATACATCTTACTATCTTACGTAGAAAATTTGACAGTGAATGACAGAACACCTTAGAGGGATCTAAGAAGATGATAAAGGCAACAGCTTTCACATGAATACAGAGTCTAGTTCCTAACAGTTACAAGCTTTTTTTACATGCATCCTTGTAATTTGACATTTATAATTCACTGTAGTGCTGAATCTCTGTCATTTTCTCACTGTCAGGTTCTCTATACGTGGATGTACATGTCCTTTCTAATTAGTATACCTATCTGAACATTTAATTTCATCTCTCAACCTTATTATGCAGTTACATATTGATCTGTTATGTATCAACAAATGCTTTTGGTATAACATGTACAGTTCTGTGTTGCTCCCCTCTCAGAACAGGTGCCTGTATCTCCTCTTTTCCTGGTTGTAAACCCATCTTGTAAACAAAAGCAGATTAATTCACAATGGATTTAATAACAGGTAAAAATAAATATCCTGGAATCCTGCAGAGAAACATTAACCCTTGAGATTATACACACACACACACAGAGTGAATCTCTTATTGTGCATAGCATCTTCCTCACAGGGAACACCTTAGACCTTTTCTGAGGCACTGATGCCTTTGCAACACTGATAAACATCAGACCTATTTTATCCTTGGAGAAGCAGCACAGAAATATTGCAGAACTTGCTCAAGGTAAGCAAAGAAAACAGTGAGACAGCTGCAGACAGAGCAAGCCCTGAGGTCTCAGCTCCTGACCTGAAGCCCACTGGAAAACACAATCAATATGAAAATCAGGTTGCATCTGCAGGCCCCAGTCCAGGACTGACCTTTCACTGCTCACTCATCATTTTGCATTAGCAACTTGGGTGGTGCCATGCCATCACCTGATATTCCTGTTTATTAGTTAACTTAGTTGAGATTTAATTCAATTGAAATAGAACCTTTTCCATGTCACATTAAAACAGGCAATGAAGGACACACCTTTTATTAACAGTCACACTGATACTGAGGTCAAAGGATTTATTTTAAGGTTTTAAATACTATGGCTACGTATTTGAAATAGGGGATATTGAAGTGGTTGTACTGCTTAAAGCACAGAATTAGAACTTCCCTTGTATTGGTATTTAAAAAGATATCCTAGGGAAGCATTCAAAGCAAACTTTTTACAGCTTTCAGCTGATCAGGAAAAAATGTATTATATACAGAAAATGAAAACCATTTAAAATGCTCTTAATGTAATTTGTGGTTTTGATAGATAACAGGTTTACATTGAAAAGAAAACAAAAGCCAGTAGCAGATCAGAAGAACTCACCCATACAGTTTAGAAGAGTATACAATGGGGATAAAGACTATTTTAAAGAACAAGAGAGCCGGCACATGGATGTCAGTCTATTGTTCACACTGCTCAGCAGAAGAGCTGGGAGTGTTACAAGCAGCCAGCTCTGTCCTGACAGCCTCAGACTGGGAGCCCAGGGCAGATTCTGCACTGCCTCTTCTAAAGGTTTCCCATTTAGTCATGCAGGACTTTCAATGGGGAAGGAAATCTGCTCAGGACATTACTTTTACAAATATTGATCTTTATTTCTGCTGATGCACAAAGTAGATGTAAGCAGCACAAGAGAGACTTTGTTTATGTACTTTTTTTTTTCCTTGGGTCTAGTTATTGATCTACAAAGTTCCACTTGGTTTTTGCAAGTTTAATACAAGAAATGGAAGAAACTAAGTTTGTTTTTGCGGCTCTCTACTCTGAGCATCTTTCTCAAATGACCTTGATGGTGCCGGTTGGCAGTTTATCTCTTTATATGGCTTTAAATTTCTTATAAAATACAGTCCTAGTAGCACCTAATAAAAGAATTATTCTTATGAAGAAGTGCCCTGGAAAATAAAAATAGCATCAAATAGCATCTAAATATTCCTAAATACAAAATGGAAAGCAAGTGATTAATTTATTCATTTTAAATTCAGAAGAAAATATATGCATCATGTTTTATATTTATACTCTCACTGTGCTTATATACATATATATATGTTAATCTTTAAGAGCCACACAAGAAATCCCTTCTCCCCTTAAATATCTGACTTGGGAAAAATTCCTATTCAGTCAATGAAGATTTTCAGTAAGCAGAAAATGATTAAGGATTTTAGAATACATTGCCTGGGTCAGAAGTGTCTTTGGAAATAAGACAAGTCTGTGAATTTTTAGGATTTTTTCCACAGCAGCTGAATATGAACTGGAGGGCTTCCAAAACCAAGAAGAACAATGCATTGCCACAGCCTTACTCACAGAAAGCCATGGAACAGTCCCAAAGTACCAGCCAGAAACACTACAGCTTCATTGCAAAAGTTTGCATAGCTTAAAAAGTAGGGTAAAAAGTTTTTTCATGCATGTGAAATACAGTTTTCCTTTGAAGATAATCTGGTTTTTGATTAAGAGTTCTCCCGGTCCCAAGTCCCTGTTTTGCTGACTTTTTTGCTTGGTCAGGCTTCCTATTGCCCTTTCTGAGATCTGGGAGTGTGAATCTCCACTTCGAAGATCCTTAAATGCAGAGTTCTCCCGGCATTTTGTAAGCCTAAATCAGGCCACGCAACAGCATTGACTCTCACACTCTGCTTTATGGCACAGAATCTGTGCTTTGCCCTGAGGCAGGTGGGCTGCCCCCCGGGGATCAAACAGCCAGGCTTCCCAGAGCCCATGCCTCAGCTCAGGTCTGCAGTAAAATGAAGTGCACTTTGTACTTGTGAACATTTACATACAGTATCTGAGAAATGCTGCAAGAGAAAGCTCAGTAGTGTGAGCCTATGTATCATTCTCTTTGATATATCTCTCCTATTTTCTCATCCTATTACTTCAGATCAGCTCTAAGTCTCATACCTAAACAGTCAGTCCAAAGGGAAAGTGCCTATTTACAGGCTGGATTAAGAGCTTTAACAAAAGGCAAGGCAGAAAGCCATTCATTTACTATACAAGAAAAAGAATGTCTTTGTATTTTATCACTTGCCAGCATCTTCCAAACCTTTTCTTTGTGTTGCTCCCCTTCCAAGCAGAAAGTAGAGTGGGAAGTTCCTGCCTTGCAAAACGGATCAAGAAAAGGAAAAAAGCATATTGTGCAACTTTCCCTTTTTGCCTCTAATAGGTTTACTTTTGCTTCACCCCTCAGGGCTCCTGCATATGTGTTCAGCTGAAACCCCACACTGCTGCCTTGTTAGACCTTTTTCCAAGACTTTTTCTCTAAGAAGCAGGCATTTGGAAAAGAGCAAGAATGGAAGATAAGGAAAGTGCTGGACTGAGGAAAGATTGAGTTCCCTAGCCAAGCCAAGGGCCATCCCTACCCAGAGCACAGGCAAAGGGAGGACATACCCCAGCCACTGGTGAAAGGGCCAGACAGGGAACAGAGAAACACAGGGCACAGCAAGAGCTGCAGCAAGAGAAGGGAGCAGGTTCAGTGCCAAGGGATCAATAACAACACTGGAGGGAGTGTGGAGGGGAGCAGGGAGCCTCTTCTCTCAGGCAGCCACTGCACAGCGCATCCTGCCCGAGCCTCCTCAAACAAGCACTGCAAGGTCCAGAGGCATAGCAAGAGAGGGATGGAAAATGTTGGAAAACGATGGGATGGTTGCTCCATCTGGGATTATTTATCTTGGGGGACAAGCTAAGACAGAAAACAATTAAGGGTTAGTTCATGGTAATCAAAACTTCCCATTTTTGGGATAACTAAATTAATTTCTTTTGTAATCTATTTGTTTGCTATAGCACTTTTTGAAACAAAATCCTTAATTTCCAAATGGCTGAAGCTGAACATTTGTAATTATTCATGAAAACAAAAGCTCTATTTTTTTAAATAAGGAAGAATCAGACTGTGATAAAACAGAAGTCAGAAGTAAGAAAGAATGAGCTAAAAAAAATCAGAATGATATACATGAATGAAGAAAAACTGAAGGCAGGCAGAACAGAGTGGAACCACAGGGAAAGCACTACTCTGTGAATCTTTTCTCAGGCTCATACCCCCAGTCTGGCTCAGGTTTGTAAGCTTTGGCGCAGGTGAGCTTATAAACTCCAAGTTCTCACTAACTTTTGCTCCTTGCAACTTACCCCAAGCCTGCCTGCAGCTTGGTGAGCTGCACAGTGGCTGCACCCTCCAGTCCCAGACATTGTGTGGGTATCAGAGCCCTTTGCCAGCACTGCCCTGGCAGGCACTGCAACCCCTCATTTTCGTATATACTCCTGCATCTCCTTACAGCTCCAATTCATGGCTCCCTTGCTCAACCCCAGAGCTGTCTTCACCTTCTGCTAAAATTCCTCTGCTTCAAACTCCACCCTGGCAGGCAGACTCAGGCAAAGTAATTCCCCAGCCTAATGGCCTCTTCGGTGTGTGTATTAACCCAAATCACCTGCCTGAGCCACCCAGGGTGAATGATCTTCATTACCTCTGCTCTGGGAGATGGATAACACCATCTTGAAAGCTCAGGGTGGGTTTCATCTCTACAGACACTTCTGTGATAAAACAATTAATCATGTCAAACAGCATTTTTCATTAGAACATCAGTGTGGGCAGCATATTTTTAATAGCATTCATTTCTCATCAACATGCCTGTTTGGTTCATCTTACTTACATTCTCACAATTAACTGAATTACCAGTTTCAGAGACTGAAGGGAATTTCTTCCATGTTCTTCCATTTTTCCTCAATTCATCACAATATTGACAGGGATTCTTGAGGCATTTTCTTCTTATTGTAATATGACACTTCAGCAAACTTTATTTAAGGGAATCCCTACCCTAGCATGTGGATACCGGCCTTGTTGCCATCTAATCTCTTTTAATGGCTTGTTACTGTTGTGGCATTTGATCTCTTGCTCTTTATCTTACTAGCTATGAGGCTCAGAGATGTGTTGGAGGGCCCATGGTGTGAGGTGTGGTGTACAGCACACACTCAGCAGAAAAACACACTCAACTGCTGCAGGAGGGAACTGGCTTTGGTGGCCAAACTGGTCTCTTCCCTAAAGAACTTCCCAAGGATCTCTCCCATCTTCCACTAGCTGATGTAACACTGCTGGGTCATTCCAGTAGGAGATATACTGACCCAAGATTATGGCTTATTGCAGTAGGAGTTGTACCAATCCAGGATTAAAGCACATCCTTCCTTCTGCTTTCCTCCATTCAGGCATGAAGAGGCACATGACCAATGGGAGCTCCTTCCCCAGAAACGATAACAGAAATCCTTCATTTTATTGTGCTTTTCCCCTCATTGCATGGAGCTTCTCTTTTGCCTTTCTTAAGTCCCTTGCCTTTTTGCAAAACAAGAGAACCCATCACAGCTATTAAGTGGTCACAGGCACTGCAATACAAGGTAGTGCATTCCACATTAAATCAGCATTAGAGTGAGGAATGAATACAATCTACCCAACAAATACTTTATCGTGAAAATTATTAAAATTCATAGCTTAGAGGTGTGAATGCTTCTTTAAGAAAGGTACTTATGTTATCCCCAAAATAGCACCAGTATCATGTGATGTTCCAGTTGCTATGGTTACCACAAATTTGTTATTTAATAGCAAAGAAAATAGATGCACAAAACATGCTAATTATAACTGGTACAATTTTTTCTAAATGTTTTATATGAATATGCATGCATGTTTTATGCATAAGGAATAGGAATGCCCTTTTTCAAATAATTCTTCAAGTTTTTAGAAGCATTTTAGTAACTAGCAGGGAAGTACATTCTGTGGTTCTCAGCAGCAAAAGAAAAGGAGACTGAAAAATTGAAGATGGGCACTTTGTCTAAAACCATGCAGTTTTCTATTCAAATAGCAGAAGAATCCCGAAGATGCAAGAGGTTTAAATTTGTTGTACTTTCCCAACCAAATTTGCTTTGTTTCTTCTTCTCTGTGCAACGTTGAAATTGCAAAGAGATTGAAGTGCCTGAGAAACAGTCGTGGGGCCATTTGAAGCGAAGTTGCATTTTATGAAATTGTAATGTTAATATAACCCTGATACAGAAACCAAAGTGCTCCAGTCACTGCCAGAATCAATACTGCTCGATACAGCTACAGCCTGGCTGTGCCTGGAGCTCCCGGGCTCCCACCTGTGTGCAGCAGAGCCCTGGCTCCACGGGCTGGTCCCTGCTGCTGCTGCTGGCTCTCAGCAGGATGCACTGTGTGCCCCACTGCTGCAGGCTCCTGCTGCAGGGCCTGGGGGGCCCTCCACGGGCTGGGAGCTCAGGTGGCACTTGGCAGAAGCACAGGCTGTGAGCACAGCATGGAAAGATGCTGCTGTGGGCTTCTATCTATTGCAAGGAGTACTACACGGGCTGGCTTTTGTTGCGCGGAGGAGAGATAGAAGGGATATGTATGCAAACAGATCTCGTGTAATTGCCCTTTCCTTTCTGCTCTCCACCAGATGCTCCCAGAGGTGAGCCTGGGGGACACAATGCGTGCACTTTAAGTGCTGGAACTGTAAAACTCACCGGCCTGACAGGGTCCTGGGGAGGAGCAAGAGAAATCTCATCCCTTTCCTTGGGCAGTCTGTGGCCACAGTGAAAAGACTCTCAAGCCTAAACTAAACAAAGATATGACTGTGAGTTGTGCGAAGAAAGTACCTGGCTCACGGCTGGTGCAGGAGAGCTGCTGGCAGTGCTGGCAGTGACAGCCTGTGCAGAGCCAGATGTTATTCAGGGCTCCGCTGGGTGGGTGCCTCAGCACCCAGAGCCGGGCAGCCCTCGCCACCCATCCCAAATCCCACCTCTTCCCGGAGAGGGGAGGGTGCTGCACATGCCTTTGGGGCAGGAGTATCGCATGGCAGACCCTGCCACACGCGGGGGTCATGGCTGAAAATGTCACCACTGTCACTTGAAATCAAGCCCTCTCCTCTCACAGAGGCTTTTATCTCTTCCCTTGCGAGGCCGCCCCAGCCGCGGGCAGAATTAAAGTTGTGTGCGTGCATTTTGCTGCCAAATGGCCATACTTAATGGCAGCGATACCGAAGGCACTTACTGCTGCTGCTGCTTTCTCCCTTTCACAGCCAGAGCACGTGCTCGCTGGCTGCCGTGTCTCAGATGTTGTAGTGTCAGTGATACCGACTGAAAAACCTTCTCTGTGCCTTGCTGTCATGCCGTGATTGATATCAGCTGTAACAAGAAAAAATGTTATGGCACTGTAATTCCACTTGATGCAAGGTAGTCTTTGATCTTTACCATTTTGCAAAGATTATAATGTACACTTAGTTTGATAAATAATACCCTTTCACCAGAGTCATGTAAAGTGGAAGAAAAATTGGCAACTAAACTTTTGAAACTTCTCTGGTGCAGGTGTTGATGTTTTCAAAGCAGAAGGTTAAATAAATAGGATAAAGCCTCACTTGCCTATTTATAAGCAGATGTAAATAGTAAGAACTTACTAGACCAGCCCCTTTGGGCTGGTTTCTGTGCTTGCATGTGCATCATAGCAGCAGCAGGGTGGCTAGCTCCTGCCAGAGGCACTGCAGACAGGAGAGCAGTGAGGGAGCTGGGGGCTGCTGGGCCAGCTGTGACTCCCAACCTCACACAGAAGCAGAGGGGAATATTCACTCTGGAATATTCTCTATAGAAAAATTCACCCAGAGAAATTCAGAGCTGTGGGACCCGCACAACGATGTTCACTCACTCATCTGGCTATGGAATGGACCCTCAGACAGGGATGGAGGCTCAGCCCTTCCAGCCCCCCAGGACAAACAACACACAGAATATGACATCCCCAAAATCCTTTCTTCAAATTAGAGCTCTTTAGGTGAGCTGGGACTCAGGTTTCCAAGTGCCTTTCTAAAGATTCTAAGAAAGAATTTTAATTGTATTGGGGTTTTTTCTGCTTTTAAATTAGAATGGTTATTTGGATGCGGCAAAAATGAGCAAACCCCAGCACCATAGCCATGAGAAAGTGTTCTCATCAGGTAATCATTTATTAAAACATTTTAACCAGCTGGTATGAATATGATTGTCACTGGAAAATGACAGGGAAATACGTGCTCCCATCTGCACTACCAAGCCAGGAAACATTCCACTGTAGGAGTTTTTCTTCATTATCATTGCTTTTCCACACCCAGAACAGTGCACCTGAGCATGACCTCTCCCTTGGTGGGGCCTTGGGAGGGGAACAGAAGCCTGAGAGTGGAGATGCAGCCCCATGCACTCGTCTGCCTTGTGCTTTGCACTGCTCTGGGCTGATCATCTCAGACCACGACTCTCACACAGCCTGGGGGGCAGTGCAATTTTATTTCACCCAAAGGTGGACAGCCTTTCATGCAAACCTATGTACAGCTGAGCCCAGGTTTCCAGCAGGAGTTTGCCAGGGCTGTCTCAAAGGAATGGGCACGTTGGCAATGGGATTTATCATGCAATGGTGCTCTGCCAAATCCATGAAAGATTTTGTATGGCAAGAACAGGGTGTAACTCCAAGGCCATGATTATTTTCCATGTAAATGTCTGTTTCAGTTTGTGCTTAAATGATTATCTGTCATTGATTTGTGTGCCTAACTACAACTGCTTCAAGCTGTTTTCAATTATTCTGTTCTCAATACGATGCAATCCCCAGGATTAGCCATACCGAGTGCCACAAACCACCTTGCAGCAACAGAGTCATAAACTGAAGAGGATAGAAAGGATTTTAATAGGAGATTAAAAGGAAGAAGTGACTCACTGGATGAGAGAAAAGAGGGAGTGCGCAGGCTTTGACTGCAGGAGAGCTGCTTTGTGATGCCTCTGAGTGCACCGAGGACCCCAGGTTAATATAATAATTCTTCTTTCCTTATCATGCAGGTTTCGGGTAATGATTTCATAATTAGGGGTGTACTTAAAAACAGGTTTTAAATGAAGCATGTATTCTGTCTTTACACTAAGAGGAATCGGCTGGTTGCAGGCTAACATTGCACAGGGCTTGCTTCCTTGCCTGCTGAATTCTCTTTGCAAATTTTATGCTTCTTTTTCTGTCTTTCTAATTGAAAACTGCACTTTTGGAGAGAAACTGTATTTCTCCTTGGCAGTCCTCTCTTTCACCAGGACTGATATTTTAAGAGTAAACAATGCTCATCTACACCAAATGCTGTGTCCCCCAGAGGGGGTAACCTGAACTCTCCCAGACCTAGCACCTAGGTGATACACAACACTGCTTGTCAACAGCTGCTCCAAGGTTTATCAAGGATTGGTAACACTCCTGCAGCAATCAGGATCTTGGAGCGCTCCAGTGTTTCTCTTTACGCATACTAGGAAAAAAATCTTCATATCTTCTCATTGGGCTAAGATGCTAATTGTTGCTGAGTAATTAACTACCTACACTCCTGTGGTAGCCATTTGCGACAGTATCCATCAGCTGGGAAAATAAAACTGTTATTGAATTTCTAAGAACAGCCATTAATATTCTAACTTTCAGTCAATTTAAATATTTGAACTTTCTGAGTGCACAGTTGAGATGAATAACACAGAGAAGCACACTCAGACAGATTAAATCCTCTATGGATTCTATCAATACACAGAGTAGAAAGAGAAGTTATTTGTCTGACATACAAATATATATATATATATTTGTAGCAGATAAAATCAAATGTGTTATCACTATCTGCACTCTGCTATGTATATTTTAAAACATTATGAGTGGATAGGTACATACACAGCAGTAGTTTACAAGAGATAAGCATCATTAATTTTCACAGAGCTATATGTTTTCATGGGCTTCTTAACCTTTTAATATTAAGTAAAATAGCAACTACAGCACTATTCTATATCCTTGGGAATATCACAGTTGTGAAACATTTCTGTTTAAAATACAGAAAATGCCACTGCAGTACAGATTTGGAAAGCGAGGTACATGGCGTATGGAGTTGGGGATTGGATTCCCAGCTGATCTTCAGGGCTTGCTTGATCTGAATTGATTGAAGCCCCAGAGGAGGCACAGCACCAGCAGCAAAAGAAGTGCCTGCAGCACAGGATGCTGGACCCAGTGCCACCTGCCAGGCTGCCCTGGCAGAGCTTTCTACCTGGCCAGAGTTTCTGGGCATCAGGAAAATCTAGTGACAATGTGGAGTGATAAGTCTTCTTCTGGAGACCGCTGTCTCACCTTGTATGAGAAACTATTTCTTTTTCCAGGCCAACATTCAAAAAGCTGTCAGATCACTTTAACCTGTTGAATTTTTAGTAAATTCAAATAAAATATGCCAGTCTCCAAAGCAGAGCCGAACTCTAAATGCCCCAGTACTGAATCTATAAGATCAATAAAAACAACAGGGATGTCTGCAGTAGCTTTTTCAGAACACAGAGTAGTTGACTCTAAACAAAGCTTTTATATAACTAGACTTTTCCCATGGTACACCATATCCTTGTAATCAGTCTTCAATCTCTTCTCCAACTTTCAATAATAATAAGATGAAATGAAGTTTGCCCAAATGAAAAAAAAAAATAAAACAGAGTATGCACAAAGGACCAAACATCTCCATGAGGCAGTGGTGTAAAACTGTGCAACAGGATGTCTGATCTGATGTTCTCCTAATGCCACATCATAGGGGCAGTGGATGATTTTTTTCCAAAAAAAAAAATTTCCGGTTTTTCTGGTGAGGTTCAACATATCACTACTTTTAAACTGAAAAGGAAAATGGTCTGAATAGAAATGATTAGTTGAAGGGGCATGGTAAATAGCTTAGGTACATGTTGGAACTCCACTTGCAGAATTATTTTAGAACCTATCAAGCTATGCTCTTCGACCTTCCATGCAGCAGGATTGCATCTTTCGTGTCTCCAAGTTCTCACTGACAGTTACCATTTAAAAGAAATCGCCTCATTTTTACACAGTCTAAAGTATACATCGGTAAAGAAGAATTTCCTGAATGCAGAAAAGTGAGCCCAGAGTTGTTTTGACGTGACTCAAAGGCTGTTAAAGATGTAACAAAAGGAGATGAAGAGATTTATCTTACCTTGTGACTTGTACTTGCCTATTAAGACACACAGTAGAAAACCCCAGAGGCAGTGAGGTGCCAGGGGCCACAGCGGGCAGCAGGGAGGGAAAACACACCCTCTCCAAACACACCCCCATGGAAAGGGGATTAGAAACACCTCTCCAAAAGGACCCAGGGGTGTTTATGTACAGTGAGTGAATCAAACCTCCGAGTACCCAGCTCACTTGTGCACTGAGAGAAAGCTGATGACACCAAAAAGTGACTGAACACTGAAAGAGATGAGAGACACCAAGAGGGAACAGAAAGAGATGGGATGCTCCTGCTGGTGGGGGCAGCCCCAAGCTGCTTCAGCTGTGGCTCTTGCTTATGCAAAGCTTGCAAGATGTGCAGGAGGAGGCTGGTGGAAAGATGGGGAGGAGGAAGCATGTCTCTTTCCTGCAGCACCTGAAATGCACCGGTAAATACAGAAATGCTTCAGTAAATACAGACGTAGGGCACAGCCTGCAGTTCAGCAACCTGAAATACCACTGTGAAGAGATAGCAAAAAGGAATGGTGAAAGTACTGTCACTCGTCCCTGTTGTCCACAGCATTGGCAATGCTTTGGGTACTGCCCAGTTCTCCACAGTAAATGCCCCTCAGGAGGCAGGAAGACCTGCTGCCCTGGCAGGGCTGGCTCCTGCCCTGTCCCCACTCAGAGTGACGTGCCAGTGCACATCATCCTTAAATAACACAGCTATAGGAGTGCTCTGGATTGTCATAAGAACACCAGAAACATCTCAGACTGATGCCCAAATATATGTATTTCATGAGAATTGGGCCATTTGATGAGAAAACTCTTGAACTGAACAAGCAATTTACAAAGCAAAACCTTTTTTTTTTTTTTTTTTTTTTACTGAGTGCCTTGTCACTGGAAAGCAATAGAGAGTGCTCACCTTATCACAGAGCTCCCCTTCAGTCACAGCCCTGGGGCTGCTAGACAGCTCCTTCCTGTGATACACTTTAACGGGTGTCATTCCTTTTTAATAAGTCCAAACAAAACAGTTAATAAATCCAAAGCGCTTCCTATCAGTACATCTCTAATTCTTGGCTTTCACTTCTTCAGCAGCGCTGATCATCTTGAAACTCATGGCATCCTCATAACTCTCTTGAAATAATGATCTGTGTTTCAGGCTTTGATTCAACACTGACGCGACTTTTCTGCATGTTTGGCTGCGCAGCGTCTGCCGCTGAGTCACGTCTGATTTACACTCGAGATGAACGGCATCATCCAGGGCAGCCTCTGACTCTGAGAGGAGCACCCACTAATCCACATTGCCAACACGGTTTGCTAGCACCATCAGTCTGGAGCACGCCAGCCCGCTTTTGGTCTCCATGGAGATTGTTATGAAATGTATTAATCCATCATCTGTTGGTTCCCAAAAGGATCTTTGGGAGTTTAGCACCTCCATGGACCTCACACTCCCTGAAAGAGGCAACAGCTATGGATTTCTCAGCAGGAACAGGGAGGATTCTTTAAGGAGTGGTCACCTTTGCCATGGCTTAGGGGAAATCTCTGTGAGAAGATAGCTCTTCCATGTGTATACAGTGAATACATCTTTCACAGTATTTTTTCCCTCTTTTTTTTTTTTTTTTTGGCAGTCCTTAACACTTTTCTCCTCCCACTTTCTGGTGACATTGCAAAATATCCGCACTAAAGTGCATTTTGTTAGCAAAGTAAAACGGCAAAATGGTGTATTTTAGGTGGAAGTGTAAATGAAATACTTGCAAGAGCTGGTCGAAACCCAGAACCTGAACAACTGTCCATGGGAAAGGCAGATATTTCACACCCACTGTAAATGAGAGCATCGTCAGGTATGAAAATGCACCAAAATAGAAAGAATTAAAAAAACAAAAAACAAAAACAAAACAAAACAAAACAAAAAAAAAAAACAAAAAAAAAACCAACTAAAAAAAGTCAGTTGAAATTTAACAGTGCAAACCTGAGATTTCCCAAAGAGGCTGCAGTGTCGTGCTAGCAGCAGCTGTGGCCTGCACTAGGTGGATCCACAGAGAGCCCCTGTAATCACCTTTGCACAGCAGGGCCACCACCAACCATAGCAGTGGCCTGACTGGACCCTCCCATCACAGGAAGCTCCCAGCAATGTCCTCTAAGCTTTAAATCTAAGATTTTAAAGAGTTTGGTACCGAATTTTGAAACCCACAGCATCTGAGGGAGTAAGCCAGGGAGGCTTCTGACACACCTCATGAGATCAATAAGTTCCCCCAACATATTCTGCAAATTATGCAATATAATAGCTGAACTTTACTGGGATTTCACTTTATATTTATAATGTACTTTATTGGGCTAGATCTTCTCTTAAAGAAAAAAAATGAATAGTTAAAATCCTATTCTCTAGATCAAACATCTCTTCATTGTTTGTAATGAAACACTTTGACTCTTACCTAAGTTTCCTGTTCAGACTGTCCAAGAATTCAAGTGTTTCATTATAACAGAAGTGGGAGATGCTTTGATCTAGAGAACAAGAGGCTTCAAATATTTGCTTAATAGCTATCAAAGCTAATTATTCAAATAAAAATAATAATATGAAAATTGAGGATAATAAAACAGTAGAATATTAAATAAGTAATAAAAGGGCCTGGGTTGATAAATACCATGCCATATTCAAACACTAATAATGAAGAGTAACTGCTTATATTATCATAATGTGTATGTGTATGAGAATAATGGACTTCTACCCCATGAGACCTGATTGTGGGCTGAACCTCAAACTATTAGGCAAAACAGAAAGATGGTACATGCTCCTAAAGCCTTACAACGTAAGGCAAGAGACAGAAGTGGGGCACAGAAAATAAATGGTGTTTGCCTTACACAGGGAAACAGGATGAGAGTGAGCAACAGGACAGGCAGCAAGTGAAGAGCCCAGCTCTAGTTAGGAAAAGAGAGCCCAGAGACTTTCACTGTGGGCTGGGGAGGAGGATGCAAGGTGGCTGCTAGCAGGATGGTCCCCTCAAAGGTGGGAGGAACTGGGGGTGCAAGTCTGAGCCCCCAGCATGAGGGCAAATGGAGCTGGCATCAGGGTCACCCCAGCTGGCAGTACTAAGCAGCTGTTGGTAACTGGAACCAAACTGTGCTGGAGCATGAAAAGGAGGACAAATAGGTAACTTTTGGTGCAATGCTGAAAGAGGACAGGGAAGAAGGATGGACATAAAAATGGGAGACTTATGGCTTAAGAAAGTAGTACTTACAGAGTCATTTTAAGTGGGCACCAAAAGACCTATGTTGCATTTGTCAAGGCTGGATAAAAAATGTGTTGCACTAATTGAGACATAGAAGATGCTAGACAAGGGCCTCAGCCATGGGGATGGACAGGAAAGGCAGCACCTTAGTGATGCTAAGAAGGAGCAGTCGGTGGGATTATGCCATATCCTGGATGTGAGGACCTGAGAAAGGGTCTGAGTCAAAGATGACACAAATTACGGGCCTGAGTGACAAGCAGGGTGGTGAGGTTGTCCGCTGTGATCAAAGAGGGGACCAGCAGGGAAGACATGCATTGGGGAAGATTAAAAGTTCCGTCTCCTCCACATTGGGCTGGAGTTGACAGACTGTCGTCTACATGAAATGACGGGGAAACAAGCCCAGAGATGGGGCTGGGCTGAGGAGACAGGTTGGGAGCACATGGGTAGGTCTGCAAGTTAGTTGTGCAAGGACAGGAGCTGATCGTGTGTTTGCAGATGAAATTACCCAGAGATGCAGGAAGGTGCAGAAAGAGATGGCAAAGAGGACTGGGTTCTGTAAGATGAGCATGGAAAATAATAACACTAGTGACATAGCATAAAACGACACTGGAACAATAAATACACACGAATAATTTAATTCCAAAAGTGCTTTCTGGTTTTGACTTTATCTAATTTTTCCAAAGGTTCATTTGAAAAATATCCTTTTTTTGGGAAGAAAATGTCATCAAAATTAACCTGATTTCATAAATACGTCAATTTTGACCAAAATCTCATTTTGCAATGGAAAAATGTTTCAACAACAAAAAACCCCAAAACTCACAGCTGTTTGCTTTTAGCTCTAAACGTAGATCCTACTACTGTCAAGTAACATCTTTCATTATCTTCTTTATGTCTCAAACCACATTAAAAAGAGTCTAGAGGTTTTGCTGATTCTGTTGTAATCAATCCTGTCACAGCTGTTATTGGATTTATCTCGGGATCTGAACACTGGCATTTTTCATTGTTGTTTTACATTTTCTTTATGACTCTAAAGCTAAACAGTCAAGAGTATAAGAAAATCTAAAATATGCTAAAGTGAACAAATATATTCAACCATAATGAAATTATCTATAAAGCTTTCTTGGGTCCAAATAAACATCAGCGACTTATTTGCTGGACTTCAATGAAATGCAGGTCTATCCAGCTATGAATCAATTTTAAAATTATATCAGAGTAAAAAAGGCTCATATTTACCTGGCTTCTTTTGGTATAGAAGTTACTTTATTTATTAAAATAATATCATGCAAGTATGGCAGAGCCAAGTAACACCATGAATGAAATCACGCAAGATTCTTACACTGCAGAAACACCCACCCAAACCCGAGTGTCACATGTGCCTCAGCCTCTCAGAGCCCTATATAAAACTGCTCAGCTGATGCACAGCACTGCTTATAAATCATGCATACATCTTGTAGGCTTCAGTGCAGTATGGACAATAAAAGGGAATTAAGATGCTTAATGAGGTGAGATGCTTCTATAAACTGGTGTCTGTCTTTCCTTATTTCTCACATTCTTTAGAATATAATTTTCTTTCTTTTTCTTCCTTTCTTTCATCATTTCTCTGACTAACAAGTATCCCAGGTTTTCCTACCAAAGGATACGATTAGTTTCAGCATTAGGCATATGCAAATGATCCATCTTCCCATTTCAGGTAGTATATGTGCCCTTTTATAACATTACCAGTCTCCCTGTATGTGTTAGACAGGTTTGCATGGGCTATCTCTACTACTGCTGTCTTATTTCCCCAAAGCATATGCAGCTGGTTAAAATTCTCTGGCTAAAGCTATCCTCCCTGCATGCAGGGGACAGAAGCTGGTGTGCCTGGCATTGCCTGTGGCTTGCTGCCCCCTCACTGCCCATGTGCCCTTAGACAGAGCCACACATAATACCACGTCAGTTGCATCATTAATAAAATGACAAAATAAAACTTGAATTACCACTCTCGGATGTGGTTTACTGGAGCATTAATACATTTCTTGGGCTACTGAAGTCATTCAGCCTTTGCAGTCATGGCTCACAATGCACCCGATGCATTATTAATGTCCCAGTAAAGCACACCCTGTTGTGTCTTAATGCTGAGGCATGAGATGCCTGGAAAAGTAAACAGCTATGTAAAGCAGAGAGTGATGGCTGTTAGGGAGATGAATGGGGGGCTTCACGCCACAGCTCACCGTGCCTGTGGCTCCGGCAGGCTCAGGGATGCCTCAGCGAGGTTTCACTCTCTGGATTCTACAGAAGGTTTTTTCCTGAGTGTTTCTAAACATCTATTATTTATAAACCGCCGCTGCTCTGCATGATACTTCATGGGCAAGCAAGGGAAACATTTCGTGCCCCGAGGAGCCTAGGCTGGCTGCTCTGGGTGCCATGGCCATGCTGGGGGCCAGGCAGAGGTGCAGCTGTCTGTCTGCAGCCCCTGACTCCACTGTGCCCACCTCCCCACAGGGGCCAGCAGGGAACAGCCTAAACAAACAGAGGCAGCAGCAGCAGCCTTCTGGGCTGCTGGCATTTCCATACTGCTTATGCAGAGTCTACATCTGAGATAAGCTGTACCTCTCTGGAACAAGTGCTCAGATAATCTGTATCCTCATGTAATTCGCTGCTATGCCTGCTGCCGCAGCTGCTGCTACACAATTTTCTCCCTCCAAAAACAGCTGTGGATCCAGCAAATTTCTTCGGTGTTGGAGGACAGAAGCAGCGGGTGGGAGGGAGGCAGCCAGGAGGCAGAGATGAAGGGGACAGCCGAGGCACAGTGCAGAGAATGGGAGGGAAGAGCAGAGAGGAAGAAGGAGCCACCGTGGGGAGTGCACTGTGTGCATTACCTGACACACACACAACCCACATGCTGCCCGAATCAAAGCATCTTTTATAAATAACCCCTGGGAAGAAGGTCTCCACAATGACAGCTGAAAAGATTCAAAGAAAAACACACATGGCAAACGCAATCCTGTACCTGAATATGAGAATTTCCTTTATCTGCCTGATGATGGGTTACAGATGTCCCCAGAATGACTCAGAGGAGCCTTTTGCAGAAGTCTGCAACCTGAGGGTCAGGAATTCATGAGAAACATGGACAGCCTCCACCTCTGAGGTTGCAGACTCCCAGAGCAGGAGGGAGACCACATCCCCATAGAAGCAGAGTAGGATCTTGCCTTTCAGAAAAGCAAAGCCACTGAGACACTGTAAATATTACTTCTTGCATATTTTTTAAATATTAGTGGTTTTGGTCCAGTTTTTGAGTTAATGTACAATCTTTTTTTCTTCTAAAATGTGGGAAAGGAGTGGAAAGAGATGACTATAATTTGGGGATCAGACTGAGAGTGAAACAGCCAATATGTACATTCCATACACTTTGTGTATGTCACCAGGGGCTCAATGGGTGAAGCTAGGAAAATAACATAAACTTGAGTTCTGCGACTGAAAAAACCCCCCATGGGCCTTTTCCAATCAGATCAGTCAGTTGTCATTCAACTCCAGACAAAGTTTTGCTTCAGCTTTGGGGTTATTTTAATCCTTTCCACAATATTTTCCCTCTTTCAGTTCAGTTTGGAATTGAGAAACACATTCCAAAGCAAAGAGTCAACAGGCTTGAGTTCTTTAAATATCAGAGTGAATTGTCTCAAGGTTTTCGAAATTTCTTGCCACTTGCCACTGTGTCCCAGGTATTTTTCCTTGGCTGAAAATGCATTGAGTCTCATCCTAACCTATTTTGATTTCCCTGAAATGCTGTTTTCCAGAAAACTTGCTGTTCATCACCCCCCAAAAATTTCAATCTACCCTTCCTCTCCCTTTCCTCTGGGCCACTCAGTCCTTCCATGCCCGACTACCCCTGGTGGCCCTCTAAGGCTCCCTGCTGGCATTCCAGCACTCCTGGGACTAAAGCAAAGATTTGGAGAGGAGCAAAACCAGAGATTTTAGATGGAGTGGTAGGAGCTATGACAGCCTGAAAAGGGAAAGGCCTGGAACACAGAGGGGTTATAAAGCAGAATACAGTAAAGATATGACCTGCTTGGTGAATAAAGTGTATGGGAAGAAGACAGTCCCCACTCTGTGCTGTAAAAAATGTTGTAAAAAGAACTGCTGAACAAATGAAATGATTAAATCAATATATTCTTCTCCTATTTATAAAGCCTTTGCTTCCAGTAGTTTTTGAGTTCAATAATGTATGTGCTGTGAGAAATACAGAACAGTCAATATTAACAGCTCCCCTCCAGCTGCAGTTAAACTTATTTAAAATAATCTTCACATTTTCATATATGAAGTAGATGTTTAAAATTGATCAGAGTTCAACATATTTATATTAAAACAGATCCTTTTTTATCAGGTGGTTGGAGATTTTCTGATAGCTAGAGCCATGTCCTTTAGTTATCAATATGTTTTGTCATTTGATGAGTAACTGCCCTCTATGCAGAGTCTGCATGCAAAAAAGTCCCTCTGCATGCAAAAAAACCACTTGTGAAAGAAAAACAGCTCACAGACCTTCTGCATCCTGAACTCACAGAACAAAATGGCACAGTTCATCCACGTCAAGGGTGCTGGTCAGCCCTCATCCTGACCCTTTAATGAAATATTGCTTCCAAACAGAAAGGCGCAGAATAAGCGACATCTGTTAACCTTTGCGATGTGTTTGTGTGCTGCTATAGCCTAATCTCTGAAAATCAAAAGGGTGTAATTTTTTCCAAGCACCAATTTGGCAGGCCCTTACCCCCACTTAACTCCTCTCCACACTGCCTGCCCAGGGCAAGATTTCAGTGCTGTCCAGGAAATCTCAGTCTGCTACCACAGACCATGGGCAAACCACTGCCTGCAACTTCCAAGCTGCCAGGACAAGTTGCAAAGATCACTAAACTCTGAGTGACAGGTGATCGATATGCTGAACAATTAGTATCAAATATACAGTAAATGATGCATAATATCATTGGTGAAAAATGTTCTATTTAGGCAGAATGCAGATTGATGTCAGAAAACGCTCTTTAGTGTGTGGAATAATCAAGTCAACTGCTTGATGGATGTACTATATAGTCGATTTACATAGCTTGGATTCAATACACTTACATGATATTTGCATCAGAAACATATCTATAGTCAACCAATGGGAAAGAATACATGATTTTAGCAACATGCTTATACATTAATAATATTACTTGGCAATCTGATGTTTCAAGACCCAGGGTGAATTACTTATTAAAAACCCATATACAGCTATCTGTCTTTATCTTTCTTTCTGTGTGAGCCATAATGGCCTTGATTGTTTTCAAAATTACATTTGGCCAGGATATGACTGTTACATGAAACCTCTTAAACCAATATCATTTCCCTCACTGATAAAATACATTATACTGCTGGGTGCATTGAGCCAAACCATTAACGAAGGAAGCTTAACCTAACCTTTGTGCTTCTGACCAGCCGTTCAAGCAAACTAACATTTCAGAAATTGTTTAAAAAGTGGAATTGACATGATTATAAATTTTTATATTAAGTTCACTCATTTCTTGGAGCTTCTCCTATCACCCTCACTTTTAATGGTTTGAATTTTGCAGGAGACTTAGTTACTTGGGAAGATACAGGGAAACGTACTCCATTTAACATTGTTTAGAAACACAGGCACAAGATAAATTAGCTAGATAAGGTCAAATTAAGCAAAGTCCATTTTAAAACTTGAATTCAGGATGCATGAGAAGGAGGAAAATAAAAAAAAGATGCTATGGAAGTCATGGAAGAACCTGAAGTCAAATTCTTCATAATAATCGAGGTGCTGTTTTAATAAAACATCTCAACCCATGCCTGGTTCTAAGAGGCACAGCTCCCCAGACCTGCAGGCCAAGACAAGAGTCCATCTGACAGGAAACAAGTGATGTAATGTCAGTGGGAAGCACTGCTCTCACAAGCAGCGAATGAAGCCATTTTCTGAAGTTAATACTCAGCTAGGTCCCAGTGCCTCTTCCTCTCTGCTCAGGTGTCCATCACGAGATCTCCTTGCAACAGAGACTGACCATCATTTTATGCTCACCAAGAACCACAGAACCAGTAAAGGAAGGGTGAGACTTACCTGTAAATACGAACAACCCACAGCTCCTGCATGGCACTTTCTCTCTTTGGGTGTCCAGCGGCTTTAAGAGCAAGGTTGTGGTCTGTAAGATCTCGGGGTAATGGCTTGTCCATGACAGATACCAGTGGCAGAGATACAAGTGGACCATCTCAGGACTGCTAAGTTGGAGAAGGCAGAAGTGGGGATCCTGGAAGAATGGCCATGTAGTTCATTGTACGTGCAACTGGCAGGCACCACAGAGCAATGCAGCCTCACCACAGGCATCTCAGCTCACCAGTCTGAACAATGACCAAAGGAAAACCATTTCAGAGGCTTGCTAATCCTAATTTTTTCTCCTCCCTTGTTTTTCCTGTTTGTCTGCTTCGTTGCCATTTCTGCGAACACTGAAAGCACCAAGCATATTCCTGACAGAAATATGTAGGCAGATGTAAGACAGAGGGACGCACTGCTAATTGTAGGGCACAAAAGGTATGCAGCAGCTTCTGTGCTTCCCAGGACAGCACTAATTTTTGTCTGTACAGCTGCAGTTTTTATCAGCAGATAATCAGTTTACAGCAAGTACTATATGGATGGGAATCTGCTCTAGCAGGATGGCTCTGCAAGCATTTTGGGAGGCAAAGCCAGAGAAATGAGCTAAAACATAGCAGTGTCATACAAATACATCTTTAACCTGGATGCTCAGCAGGTGCTCAGTACACCATGCTACACCACAGTAGAAGAGGAGATGGTCACATCTCCAGCAGGAGAAATCTCTGCTCCTGAGAAAAATTTCTTAACCCTTACAGCCACCATTTGTTCTTTTTCATGCCCCATAAGCCATCTATGAAACTGGAGAGCTGCAGGAGCTGCAGCTCCTCGCCCCTGTGTCACCCCACAGGCACTGTGACACAGCTGGGCACTGTGTGGCCATGCCCACACCCTGCCATGGTCCCTGCATGGTGGCATGCTGTAATAGGGACAGGGAGGTGGCAGCAGGCAGCAGCAACAAGCAGCAGGCACCCAGGGGAGCAGGAGGTCTCCAAGCAGCCAGGACATCATCTGTAGCTGCCTGGCAGGCTGGAAACCAGAGGCACTCTCCACACCATATTTCCTTCCATGTTCAGAGGAATTCACCTTCTTACAGCACAAAAGAGCAGCACCTGATTCCCTCTTTGATCCTTTCCCCTGTCTGGAAATAACACTTTGCATCTCAAATCTGGCTAACAGCTCCTGCTGAAATGGAGTGATGCTCTTAGTGCTCTAGTTAGTGCTGTCAAGCAATCTGAAATGGAAGCTGGCAGTTGTCCTTCCAAATGGCTATTGCTATGTGTAGCCCAGAAGTGGTAAGCTAAAAAATCTTTTTGTGTTTGAACTCCTTCCAATTTCATTCAGCAGGATACTGGCAGGCCACTTTCTGTGTTAATTATTTCTGTCCTGATTGCCTGGCCACACAGAGCACTAGATCGACAGTATCACACTTCACCATTTGTTACTTCTTCCAAGTGAATGCAGAAAGAAATTGAAATTAAGAAATTTCACCTAGAGAAAAATCTCCAAAAGTCAGGAAATGGGAGAGAAGGTGCCAGTGGAGTCAGAAGATACATGTATCTCCCAGATTAACACCAACAACTGTGATTTTAGAAATCTTTAAGAGCAGAAGAGTGACACAGTATATTACTCACTGGAAAATGCTTAATGGGTCTGATCCTGAAATGAATTACACTGGCTTAAATCTGGAACCTCTCCAACAAAGTCAGAGATTAATCAAGAAGAACTTTTAATGCTTGATTAGGAAAGACTGGCTCTGCATTGCTGGCAGGTACAAATGAGAGGACCTAGGCATAAAATTACCTCATTGCTCCCACAAATCAGTGAGCTAAATGGCTACATCTTGACATTCGCACCAGCAGTAAATTATTGTCAGGCACAAAAATCTTGCAACAATTAAATGCGGGTGCAAATCAGACTGAAAACCTGAGTGTGTTTGAATCCTGTTGACACAAATATTACCTTCTAATGCTCTCCATAGTGTCATGTCTTTGGGAGAGCACAATGAATGCAAGAGACAACGTTGTCTAAAAATACCACCCGGGAAAACTCCTTAGCAGAATTTGCACCAGAGCTTTCCTGTCCTTGGCTTCTCAGTAAGACTACTGCAATATTCCCAGCAAGGGAGATGGAAATGGATATTTTCACCCGGGGAAGCTGTCTACATGAAGAGGAGTTTCTGTTTGTATGGCACTCAAATGCAGGTTCTGACTGTACCTGCAGACCAAGGCCAGTGTGAGAACAGAATTCACACATGCCACAGGTCTGAGGTCTTTCTGACTATCCTACTGGCCATTGAGATAGATATTATGTAAGATAAATTTATTTCTCACACAAGCCAGGACCTTCTGTCCTGAACTGAGCTAAATTATGTAAGGTCTGTGGTGCATGCCTGTTGTGGGTTGACCTATCAGAGGTCAGTTTTTCTGACTGGCATGTAGTTTG
>VZSR01000245.1:1468743-1478950 GCA_013398615.1 Brachypodius melanocephalos | reverse complement strand
TTGGTGGCCCATACGGAGAGGAAATGAATAGTAACCCAAACCTTAACATTAAATGGTGCATTGGCCAGGAAACCGAACCCAAACCATAACAATGCCCTGCAAAACAGCAAGCACATGAAAAACTGAGCACCCTGAGTGCACACACCACACACTAAATTCAGCTAGAAATGAAACTGCTTCAAAAAGTTGAGTCTAATCAGCAGAATTCTGAAAAATAATAAAAAACCTAAGTGCAATTGGATACATTCAAACCAGAAAAAATTACAAATATCCTCTATAAATTTTAAAATTAGCATTGAAAGAACCTACATAAGATGACCCAGCCTCCCTCTGAAGCACAGGAGTCTTGTTTTGACAATGTGTGAAACAAGGTGGTGATGAAAAATTCATTAACCAGTTAGTTAAAGAAAACCCTTCAGCTTCATTGCTGTTGGGTTAAATAGCATATTTTTAAGAACACAACTCTGTCTTGAAAGAGACCGGTTTACATACAAGAAGTCATGAATATGTTCTGGCAGAAGCCTGAAGAGTCTCTTTTGGAAGAATCTAATGCTGCTGTGCTGTTGCATCAGGGCTCCTGACCTTCCACTCACAGCTATTGAACTTGTGCTGCTGTAGCAGGAGCACTCCAGAAGTTAATTGGGAAAGATGAAGAGCATGGCAAAGCACCAGGACCACAGGGCTTCCCTCCCCAACAGCTACACTGCCAACAGTGCCCTTTGAACCAGAGATTCCTGAAGGACATTGGTGTCACAAAACCAGAAACATTCCTTTTTGGGCCTCTTCTCCCTGCACAGTAATTCAGTTGAGACTGTTGATAGTAGAGTTCTGACTGGTAATTAATCACGAATTTGTGCCTGGTTGCCAGTAAGGAGGCAAGGAACCCATGCTGCCCCACACAGCCCCAGCCCTGTGTCCCCTCTGCTCCCAACCCCAATGGTCTCCGTATGGGGGGTGAACAAATACTTGTGTTTAGCTAATAATAAAAAGAAGAGGAAGGCAGGCTGGGCAGCAATGGCACTCACTGTAGTGGCATGACTTTACTGGCATCCTGCCACAGACATCCCTGTGACACTGACATGTCACCCAGCTTCCCGGTGTGTGCCACCTCCCTGTGACACACAGTGTGTGTGTGTGTGTGTGTGTGTGTGCTGGCCTGTCTGTGAGATGGAGATAAACTCATTAATGATCCTGTGGTGTCCATTTTGGTTCAGGAATTTTGTGGATACTGAGGTTAGGATTTCATCTCTTTTCTCTTCATGGATTTAACTAAATCTCACCCAGGATTTTAAAACATGCCAGGATTAGAGAAAAATCTCTTTAAACATGAGCTTATTTCTGACACCAAAATTTCTCCAGCTGGGATCAGCAATAACAGCATCAGTTTTAAGGTCTCCATCTTTAGAGTGGCTGGTGTTACAATCTGTGCCTGGGAAGCCTGGGCTTTGCCTGAATTTAGCTGAGCTCTGGGTGCTCGTTGTGGTGAAAGCCAGTGCTTAAATTGCCTCAGCCTTCAATCCAGAAGTACAAACTGTGTGAGGAGAAACACCATCAACTAATTAGGCTGTAAGCTTCCTTCCTCAGAAAATCTTTTTTATCTCAAAGCTTAGGAGTCTGGATGTAGCATGGTTTGGTTGCTATCACTTACCAAAGGGAGAGTGTGAGTAAAAAGTGGGTCCTTGTGGAAAACCTGTGTGCACAAACTTAAAAATACTCTTGAAAAATGTAGACAGGATGCCCTGCTGTTTGTTCAACTTAACTGTAGGAAACATGTCCCACCCATCAGATGAAATGAAACCATAGTGAAAACCTCACCTGTGGAACAGAAAAACAGCTGCAGCTTTGCAGCTGCCAGCCACAGGTTGGGAGGTGCAGGTTACTCTGATGGTTCACCTGAGCCTGGCAGCCTTTTGTCCCCTCTGGCTTCCAGCTGCATGGTAACTCTGTCCTGTCACACAGTACTGGCCAGTTGGCACAGAAGGGTTAATTGCCATGTCTGTGTGTCCAACAGACCCTGCTGTGCCCAGAGAAAATTGCCCTGGGCACCCAAGGCAAGGAGTGTCCGACCACGTGGGGCCTCTCTCCATAAAAGTGATGCTGTCCAGTCCTTTGCTGTCCAACCTTTCAAGACAAAAGCCTTTCTTTCCAATACCTTGGAAAGAAAGGTATCTCATTCTGCCTCCTCCATGTTTTGGGGAAAAAAAGCTTTGTCCTGGCAGCTCCGCACAGGAGGTCTGTGCTTCAGCCTGGGAGAACGGGAGCAGGCAGTGCAGTGCGTACTGAGCCACTGAAGTCTGGTTCAAACATACTTCAAAGCTTGTGGAAGCCAACAGGGGTCTTATGTATTGCTACTGATATTCACATCAATCTGGAGCACTTTGTCCAAGTCCACACAGTGGGATCTCTACAGAGTTATAAATATTCCCCAACTCTCAGGACTCCCACTCCCCTGCTCTAAGTCCTCTTACCATTCCCTGGCTATATGTGACACTCCTGGATATTGTGTCTTACTTCTTCCCAGACTACAATTCATTCCTCCTGTTTGTACAGAAAAAGGAAAAATGCTGAGTTTTGCTTGGACATTGGCTCAGCTTTTCATCAAGCTTATCCCTGTTTCCATGTTCACATCGGGCAGTGAACTTTCAGACAGGTGTCTGGAGGAAAGAATCTCACCAGAACAGGGCACTGCATCTCTGAAGTCTCATGGAAATTTGGTCATACTGATCCCTTTCCAACACTCTGTTGTTACCACAGGTTCAGTTCTTGTCAGCTTCGTGCTGCCCCAACTCCACACATGGCCAAACCAGGTGTCTTTGTTGAAGGGTCCAGGATATATCCTGAGCCTGGATGCTGTAGCAATGTTCCTATAGTTTTCAGTGAGATGGGGAGAAAGCTCTGTGTTCTCATTACACCTGGAGCTAAGCATAAAGTCTACCAGCAGAAACAAAGAAAAAATACAGAGCAGACAGTTTTATCCAAATTTTTATAGGCTTTTATGGAATCATAAAGATCAGTAAAATGGTCTTTGTGAAACATACCACAATTCCAAACACAATAAAAGTAAAATCAATGAACGTTCCTTAAAATGAGTGAATACACCCACACAGTTCAAATTTCATTGTATTTAGACATGCAGTAGATGTTCTGATACATCAACTTTGATTTTGCCTTCCCCTCCTCCTAGATATCCTTTTTATCAGGTTTCCTGTACAAAATGCATTGAACACAGTGGGGGGGGAGAGGCGAGAAGCAGTGTTTGGTTTTAAGTATTCATTAAACATCTGTAGCAGTTAATACAAAGGAAGAGTCTTTGAATAAATCTAAAAATTAAGAAATTGTACTTCTGATCTTGACTTCATCCTCATGCATCAATGAACATATTTTAATTTTGTTCATCTTTATGGTGTGTAAACCAAACACTGAGAACAACAACCCTCATCTGCCTGTTATATATCATTTCTAATGACAGGGTACCTTTTGTTCTAAATGCACATGTAAAAAGACTTTCACTTTAATATTCTAGTTCTTGGCTTTTCAAGTTAAAATAGTGCTTTACAAGTGATCTCTACTGATAGTGACATACATTTACATTAGAATTCCAACCTGATTCTCTACCTTTCATAATCTACATAATACCTTTTGTTTTGTTTCAGATTCTTTTCTTGCAGGTAATGTAGATTTGACTGCAGTAGATTTTTCCCCCAAAGAATATCCAAAAATACATGTCTGCATAGCATAAAGTTGGAAGAACTGGTTGTCACAATCTGCTTAACAAAACAAGTTGTTTTTCTGTTTGCAGATTATCCCTGAAAAGGCATCCAAGCGTTACAAATGCATTCATCATTAGAAATCACTCTGTGAATTTCATAATTTAGGGCCAAAATGGACTATTAGTTAATTTAGTTTGACCTCTTGTACCATATAGATTACTGCATTTCCCCCTGCTCTAAACTCAGAGACTTCATTAGAGTAAAACATTTCAAGATTAAGATTAAATTGTGCTTCACTGGTTGAGAACAAGACAGACAAAGCTTCCAGGAATATCTAAGCCCCCTGGAATAGGAAAGAATTATTTAGATGAGATATACCCGGATCATCCCAGCAGGTGAGGCTTAAGTTTAATGAGCAGTAGGACAGGGACACCTGAAGATGGTCTTAGGAAAGATGATACTCTGCACCAGAGCACTCCCTCACTCTGGTCCTGGGACAATTACAGAAGGATTTGAGTTCCTAATCATGAATGTCTAGTGCCATTTGACACTTCTCATGAGGTAGCCTGGTGTGCCTGAGAGCAGGACAGCCCTGCAGCAGCAGGGACACACAGCCCCAGGAGTGCCAGGGGAGGGTGAGACACAGGAGGCAGAGACAAGGGGACCCCCTGTCTCACAGCATAGAGTCCCAAGGATGGGATTCTGTTCCACAAGCAGCCCCAGGTTTTTTTTTTTTCCAGTCCATGGGGCTTTACACTAGACAGCAGAGGAGCCTAGCAAGCTGCTCAGCACTCCCAAACACCCATGTTTAGTGAGCTGGCAGACTCCCTGGGCTCTCTTCTCTGATGAACAGCTCTCTGTTACATAAATCTCACCCTGAAAGGCTCTAGGGCTTTAGAAGGGTGTGAGGAAACAGCCCAGCAAGATTGAGGCAGGGGTGTGTGCATGCAAAAACTGCCTTTGACTGAAACCCTGACACACAAGTTTTCATTGCACACACTGTCTTAACCCAAGAAGTGGAAATGCAAAGGTAATACTGATGCCAAGGCTAGCAACCCTCCTAAAGCCCATGACAGGACTCACCCAGCCTCCCCCCGAGGCTGGCCACCCCCAGCTTCCCCCCCAGTTCAGCAAAGGCCTTTGGGGGTGTTCCCATCAACTCAGCGGGTATCCTACCCCAGAGTCTGCCTGCCACAGGGCTTGGTGGGGAGGTCTCCTCCCCTCACTGCTTCCAGTGCCAAACAGAAATCTCAGATATTGCCAGCCTCCTCCTTATACACCCTCAGCCTCATACAATGGGCCTTGGTCATTTGGTCCCTGCCTCTTGAAGGCTTTGACATTTCTTCTCCCTCCATGGCCTCAGGGTTTTGCAGATCTGGCCTGGGAGAGCACAAGAGCATGCCTCTTCCTGCTTAAGGAGGCTGCTTTTTCATGGCAAACAGTCAAATTTCACATTGTCTGTGAAAGCCTAGATGTGAAAATAGTGTACTCTTGCATGGCTCTGTTCTCACAAGTGCTAAGCAGTGAGCAGCTCCCCATAGCCCCACAGCTATGCATTTCCATAAAAAACAGGAACTGAGGCCTTACCAAGCATTGGAGTTCTTTAAATCGTAGGTAAAACTAATCTGTATTCCAATTTGAAAAAAGTCTCTGAAAGGACAAAACATGCATGTTGATGGCAGAGAAAAAAAATCATATGTCTGCTCATTGGGGAAAAAAAATCCAAGAATATTTAATGTGTGAAAATAGTACTCCAGTTATGCTGTTAAGAATAATGAAATCTAGGGTGCTAAGTACTGTATGTGTCGCTGTACAAGTTAAGCTGCCTGAGGCAGTTTTAATTTCTCTAGCCAATTTTTCTTAAATTTTCTCTTAATTTACACACCCAAGTATTCATCACCTGGGGAGGAGGGGGCTGGATGGGATAAGTGCAGCCAGAGATGGTAAAGCAGAGGCATGCATTGGGTCCTGCCCACAGGGGAGCTGGGCACTGGGAGCAGAGCCTTGCCAGGGAGCCCCAGGACCAGAGCGGAGCCTGGCAGCCACATCCCAGCTCCTCTGAGAGCTGCTGGGAGCTGCTCTGTCTCTGCTGGGGTGGATTTTAGTCACTCCAACTAAAGAAAAAGGATTGGTCACACTGGTCACAGCAGCCCATGAGGGAGAGGGGTGTGCCCCTTTCTGAAAGAAACATCCTTGGAGGCAAGGGGCAGAGCCCGGGGCTGGCACTGACACACATCAAAACTACATTCCTCAGAGTTTTTTGTCTTGTCAAGAACAGGCTGAAATTAACCTGTCAAAATTATTAAATTTGAGAGGCAATCATAATCCAAAATTGAATGGCCACAAACAAGTGGTATCAGCAGGAGCATACACTTTGTGGGACTACACCAGACATTTGCATTTTACTGGTGAAATAAACGTTTACCTCTGCAAATCACTGTGGTGCTTGCTGTAATTTTACTTGCCAGGAGCCACTGAGTTTAAGGCAGAGGTCTGCCTGCAGAGTCAGGTTTGCTCCAGCCTCAGCAGCCCTTGTCCTGTGAGGGCTTGGGAAAAGGTCTTCAGTATCTTTTGCTCTCCACCCTGTATCCATGGCAGGAAAATTGTATTTTAGATTTGCAAAATATTCACTGTTTGTGATCTACTATGGTGAGCTGTGTCTGAGTGTGACTCAGAATGTGGATTAAAGTAAAGTAGTTGCCAGAGAAACAGAGGTAGGTGCTGTGAGACAATCCACAGGTATGCCCTGGGCAGCAAAGACTGGCAGTGGCACCCTTGCAGGATGCTCCATGCTGATATCAGAGGCTTCCTGCCCAGGGAATGCACAGGGACCAGTCAGTGTCCGTGACTTTGGACAAAGCCATGGCTGCAGTGTTCTGCTGCACACAGGCAAGGTGTAGAGTGCTGCAGAGGGGCCCCATTGTGTACCCCAGCAGCAGCAGCAATGTTGAGAAGCCCCTAAGCCCCTCTGCCACCACTGCCAGCACGTGGGGCTTTCATCCCCAGCAAGTGAGGGACAGCTGTGCACAACCTGCTCGCTTCAACACACATCTCACCTGTCAGCAGCCAACCCTGACAGCACCTGGTGACCTTCAGCCAGCTCTCCGTATGCAACAGCTACAACCCAACACACTATCAGCACAGGGACTGAAAAGTCCTTCGTTTTCCCCTTTCCTTCTGTGTTTATGTTTCCCCAAACATGCAGTGTAGCCATTCCACTGATCGGCATTTCAGACATCATTTGGGTTACAGAGCAGTAGCGCTGCTTGCTTGAGCCACCAATCCAACCTCAGGTGTGGAGATTAAGCCAGAGCCCATTTTTATCACATTCTCTAAAGAAAAGGCTGCTTTTTCTGCACTGCAAAACAATATCAGGGTCTGCACTGTGTTCCTGATTTGCAACAGCAATGTGCAGGCAGCATCACTGGACGGATCCTTCCGACAGGTTGCTTCCCTCCTGACTTGGGCACCCCAGCGAGGCAGATCCAGCTTCTTGCTCATCCAGAGGGACAAAATGCACAACCAGAAAAGGCAAAAGCTGCTCTCCTCAGCTGGAATCCTCCTGACGAAGGGGAAGCTCCTCTCCAGGGGGAAGTCCCACATCCCAACCTTGGACCCTTGATCATAACACTCCAGGTTATTCCCTACCAGCCCCCAGCTGCTGCCCAATGGAGGGAGGTGACAGCAGGACAAGAACCTAAAATGGTGTAAACCAGGCCAGAGGACCTTGTGGAAGGTGGCCATTCAGCTCTGGTTTTGTACCAGGGAAATTACTGCACTCATTTGCCTCTGAGGACAAAATGCCTGTGTCTGTATCCTTCATCTCCAAGCACTACATTTTGCCCAAAAACTGTAGCTGAATTTATCTATCATCTATATTGTGTTTGGGCACAAACCAGTGCAGAAGACCAGATTTGCCACTGGCACAGTTTGACTTTCATACCTTTTTAATTTTTCTTGCAGTTGTATCCAAATGGCAGCAAAGATGGACCTCTTCCATGTCCTCATTTTCCAAACACAAAACTCAGAGTGAAGCAGATTCTGTATGTTTTTCTCCCTTTCAGTGCAAGATCCTCTCTTCTTCTCTGCTCCCATCAGCTACCAGAAAATATCCTCAGAACTCTGATGGGAAGACAAGACACGTGAGATAGTATATTATTCTGAATGGAGTTTCAGGAGCAACAAAAGTTTTGAGCTCATCTGCTGCTGTCTCTCTAGCTTGATTCAGAATCTAATTTGTCCAAAATTTCAACCGTGATGAACTTTCCCAAAACAGAAGCAGCAAGCTGCTTCCCACCATCACATACTTGGCCTGTATCCCGCCTATCCATATGCAGCAGATGTAAATATAATTTACTGGCACAAGCAGCTTTCTGCACATGGCATCTCTCTAAGTCTTCTTTAGTATCCATGTGAAGAAATAAATGACTTTATTGATGCATTCAGAGTCCCCAATAATGCTTCATAATGCCCTATAAATGGAGGTCTATCTTCATATGCATCGATCAATAACTCGCATAATTACGTCTTGTAACGTTTTGCTGAATTGTTAACAATTCTAACCAAAGTTATAATGATCCTTACAGACCACATAAGTCTTCCAGGAGCCACATTTTGCTGCCTTCTATATATTGTAGACTTGCACAGATACAGATTTAGTGCAGGCACCAGTTGCATCAGCTAATTTAGGACACGGCCTCTTCTCTGGTGTGCCCAGTCACTGGAAGCAAAGTGTTACGAGATGCCTTGGAGAACAGACTGGAGCAAATACAGACATTTCCTTTTTTTCTATCATGTTGAAATAAAGTGGTTAGTAAGATGGTGCTTTAATCAGGGAGAAGACAACTAAAAAGTCAGAATGAAATATTTTCGGTGGTGACAACCTGTCTGGTGGCAATGGGAAATCCTGCATGTCAGCACATTCATTCTTGGCTTTATCCTTGCTCACTGGATGTGACTCAAAGGAAATGCTGGGCTTCAGTTTCTTCATCAGCAAAATGGGGATAATATTTCCACTTATGCAAGTCACTTTAAGTGGAAAGCACTGTATTCATGCAAGATAGCTTTATCGTGCCAGTACACCACAGAGTTTTTCACTTTCTGCCTGGAACATTTCATAAAAATCCCTCCACATATGGAACAGAACAAGTATTACAGACTTCCAAAAATGTGATTTTTAGGGAGCTGACAACGCCACTTACATTTGTGCACTTTTGTGTTTCAAATACAGTCATGTTTGGCAATGAAATTCACAATCATCTGGCAGTTTTTACGAAAAGAGCTGACCATACTGCTCCAGGTTTTGCCAGCCTTGTCACAATCCCCCTCTGCACTACCCTGGCTGCAGCCCTGGCTGCTGCCTGGGCAGCAGGATGTGACTGGCAGGCTCTTGATCAAACCCTCGCATGTGGGTTTTGGAGCAGACACATGGTATAGCACTTTAAATTCCCCTCGGCAGGGCCGTGCTGCAGCATCCGTTGTCATTCCATCACTCACCTTTAGCGGATGGAGAAAAATGATGCTTGAGCACCTTGCTGCTTTGCTTCACCAAAGTGGTGCGATCTGGGGCTTCAGGCAAGCTGCAGACACTGCCCTTCAGCAGCCCCACAGTCCCTCTGCACACATTGAGCTCCCCATCCACCACGAAGGGTGGTTTGCTGCTCCTGGCCCAGCATTGTGCTGCCAAGGAGGCACAGCTCTGCTTAGCAACTCGCTGTCCCCTTCCCACTGCAGGGCTTTATTAATGTCAGGAGACTGATACATGCTTAAATAGTTCAACTTTGTGCTTGCTTTCATCTATGAGCTTGGAACAAGACTGTAGACAAGCACCACGCATGACATAGCTATCAAAGAAAGAAGAATTATATTTTAATTACTGTATTTATCTCAGAGAACACAGTGATTGGTTTTTCTGATGAAAATAGATGCAATGAAAGACTAACGGACTTTTGGTAGCAGAACCATTAAACCCTCTCTGCAAATATGGTCTGGATATCTGGGGTGCAATTAGGACAGCAGCACTGAGTGCTTGTCTGGGTAAGTGTACGGATGCACTCTAACCCGAATCTAATTCTGCTCAAAGGCCAAGGCAAAGCAGTGCTATTTGTGTTGTAATGATTTAGTAGAAATGGGCACCATTATATTTCTAATGACTTTTGGTCAACGAGTACCTTGGATTTTCAGTGCCTGATTGCTTTTAGCGACTCTTTCGCAGAAGATACACCCTCACAGCAGATGCAGAGCTCATGTGTGAAGGAGTCAGACCCAAACAGAGCAGTGGGTATCAGGACAATAGGATACGTGACAGGAGAGCTTTTGGAGCAAACTGCAAAATTCAGACATCACTATTAAGCATTACTTGTAAAAACAGACCTGAACAAATAATTCAAAATGAATAATTTATTTGATTAATTTTGTCTCTCCTTGCTTGGGGAATATATATAAGCCAATGACACCATCTTGAATTTATTATTCAAATGTATTCAGCGACTTTCTTT
>VZSR01000245.1:1438050-1460893 GCA_013398615.1 Brachypodius melanocephalos | reverse complement strand
TAGCTTTCTTGAAAAGAATTTGAATCCAAAGGACTAAAGTCTCAGCACCTCTCAATTTTTCTCCTGGAGAGCACCAGCACTATTTCATCAAACAAGCTGCTTGAATTTGCCAGTATTAACTCATTCTTTGCTCCCCTAATCTTTTTGTTTTCAGTATTGTCAAATAACATAGATGCAAAGTGAGATGTAGGATTCTAAAAGCCAGTTTCCTCTGTTACAGCAAGTGTTATCCCTGGGGTCAAGGATTGTCTGAATCAATAACACACCAATCTCAGTAGCCCCATTTAAATGGTGAGTCAGTTCACATAATCCAGCCACATGTCAGATGAAAAAGAATGGTTTAGCAAACACTTTGCAGTCATCTGGTTTTTAGAACTTAGTAGTAAATTATTGGATATCAGTCTGCTGTTGCTACTATATATCTTTACACAATAGCAATTTTTCTTAGAGTTTTCTACTGCTCAGCTGCTTATTCAGTATTTTTATAAACCCTATATTTATTTTCAAATACCATTTTAAAATTCTCACTGGAATTTTTCCATCTACAGAAGTTTTAAGGGGCTAAGACAGTTCATAAGAGCATTTCTCAGGCAAGGAAAGCTGATACAGAGAGTTTTGCTGTTCCACTAATTCAGAGCACAAAATGACATCTCTGGTCCAGTTCTAATTTACAAACAGCTTTTTCCTCCCAAGACAACTGGGAGGAACTGGGCTTTCCTAGACGTGCATCCTTCTGTTGGGAGTTTTAATATATACACTGGTTAAATTGAGCAGAATTAATGTATTAACTATTTTCTATCAATTAGAAAAATAACCTTACGGTGTAATTACACTTCCTCAACACCAAGAGCAGCTGGGTAAGACTGGTCACAGGGGCACCAGGAGGAGTTGGAGCCCCAGCAGCACTCCATGGAAGAATACCTGGGAGCTGTTAGGAGGAGACCTTGCACTGGAGAGGTCCTCCCAAAACATCCTGCCCTCTAGCAGGAAAAAAGAGCACCCAGGCACAAACCTGAATAGCCAAGCTCCCTGTGCTAGCTCTTGGACATGGCCACACCTACACATGCCCACAGACAGTCACTTAAAGAAGCTTTATTGCTGCTCAGGTGAGGGGTGTGTTAAAATTAGTAGCAGGTGGGGAAGAAAACACAAGCCAAGATATTTGACAGATAAACATTTTTTTCTAGAGAAAAGGCCAAACTCTCCCTAGTGGGCTAGGAGTCTTCTATACAAAACAAACAACAAAAAAACAAACAAACAAAAAATCACAAAAAATGTCTAAAGCAAAACAACAAAAAAATCCCTGATATCATGAAAGAGACATTATCTAAAGCTACTTGTATAACTTCCTCTTTCATGTTTTCTTTGGGATTACACAAAAAAGATTGCCAATACTTCATTTAGATATTTGTTGATTACACAAACCCAGGAAAGCGGTTGGTGAACAGAATGACAATAACAAACACTTTTTTTCCGAACATTTTGTGTGTGGCATGGTTTTTAAGATTTCTTCAGTGATCACTCTGAGAAATACATGTGAATTTGATTAACATCACCAACGCTCTAGGACAGAAAACCTTACACTTGTGCCAGAGCAGCTCTGAATCAATAGTCTTGGCCAACACACACCCATTTCAGATTTGGCCTAGAGCAGCCAGTGTGCTGTCCCTGCACTGCTGGCAAACAGCAGGCAGGAAAGCAAGCTCAGGGAGAGCAGCACCAGCACCTGTGCTCAGGGCTGGGAGCATTTGCTGCTTCCAAGGAGGGAGTCAGTTCCCTCCCATGGCACATTTTGTGTGAGGGCAGGCTTTCAATAGGTACCATACACATGACAGCACACTGTCTGCTTACCTTGTGTGGTGTAGGAAAATCAAATTGCTTCTTGGAATTAAAGAAATTTAGCCAGCCACCATAGAGGGGCTTTAAATGAAGGACAAATGCAAATCAGTGCTGGCTCTCAAAATGTGCATTGTAGCACACACCATAGACACTGGGCATCTGAAGAAATGCTGCTTTTTGCAGGGATTGTCTGAGCAGTTTCATGGGAAAGAGCAAGCTAAATGAATACTGTGCTTTTCTCTAAGCGGCTGATTTTACAGGAATGTGAAACATCAGGGGGAGGAGTCAATGCATAAGTTACTGCTTTCCTGCTGAAACTTGCCAGCAGTGGAATATATTGTGGCACCCTGTCTCAAGCAGAGGGACACCAAACCTTGCATTAAATACAGTGCAGGGGCTGATGAATACTAGGTGAAACCTGGCACAAACATCAAACCATGAGATTTTTCAAAGTTGCACAGGAGAGACAAAATTTGCTAGGAATATTGCCTTTAGCATAGATATCTGTGAGTGTGTGTTGCACTCCAGGTAGGTCACTGCTGCCCTGATTTCCTGCTCATTTTCAGCATCTGTAAATCCTAGAGATTAGGAGCTGCCTGGTAAAGCTATGCTCCTACCTCTCAATTGGCTGCTGTGGAAACAGCAATTACAAGTTAAATTTCATCATGCTTAAAAATAATCCTCTTTTTCCCTCTGATCTAAAGTTACCAGTCTTAAAAGAAGGCAGCAGACAATTAGAAATGAAGGAAAGCAAATCTTCAGGCTGGGACTTACATACTCACTCCACTCCTCCTGCCCAGGCATTGCTTCTTGGCTCCAATGACATCAATAGCAACTTTGCTGGTGGCAAGGGTGGATTCACAGCTGAATTTCAAAAGTTTTCTCTCCATGACTCTTACATTGATCTAGATGTCCCTAGTGGCCAGAAACTCTCAACAATGCAGTGAATTTCTGGAAAAAAAAATTTAAAAATTAATGTCTCCATTGTGCTCCTGCCATGGCAGCCAGAAGAGCAGAGCCACTTGAAGGAAGTGCAGCTTGCCCAAGGGACAAAAGAGCAGAACTGCTCCAAACTAAGAGGCCTCAAACTGTTCTGTATGGTCTACTGCATCATCTTTGGGTCTGGGTTCCAAGTTAATCTAATTTAAAAACCAAACCTAATCTCTCCCTTCTCCCAGTTACAGGCAGCAAAACAAATGGGATCACTGCTTTGGCCCCTGGTGTCAGCAGAGGCTGAGGAGGCTCAGTTATGGCTTGAGATCTTCTCTTCTGCTCTTCCAGACACTTTTCTTTCCTAAAACACCAAAACCCCAAACTTGTAAATAGCTTCAAATTAAAAAAACATTTTAAACTGCAATTATACTTCCATTTTGGTAAGTGCACGTATGCCCATTCCTTCGTTAACTGTATTTTATATTTTACCATTTAAAGTTTTTGAAAATGAAATAATAATTACTTTTTTCTGAAATATTTCTGTATGGAGCAGTCTGATGAAATATAGGGCTTCAGGCAGATATTCTGCATTCATCATGAAGAAATTTGAAGAAAGGGAGAATTTAACATATTTGGAATCAGATCATTGAAGGTGACTCTTGTTAGGAGCTTTTAGATGGAACTGCCTATTGTTGCTTTGTCTTCTGTCTGCATCTTTAAAAGAGCACTTTAGAAACAAATGTGCATTATTGTTATACCTTACTAATTTTAAAGGAAGATAACACAGGTGCTCTTTGGACTGGTCCAAGAGAACAAAAAAAAAAAAAAATTGAGAACAAAACCCCAAAAATCGCTTCAGGAAAAAATAATTTCTCCTCTTGAGAAGTACGTGAAGTGGTAAGATTGCCATCTTATATTTAAAATAACAAATTACATATCCTGATCTTTAACACCCTGGCAGCCAAACTACGAACTAATATCATCAGTGGGAATCCAAGAAGAAAGAATAAGTGCTTAGACCAAGGTAGCAAAAGCAAAATGAGAAATGAAGCCTTGTGATTTTATGTTGGGTGCTAGATTGCAAGTCAGCTATTTGGAATGATATTTTCTTTTTCTCTCACTGCTAAAAACTTCTGTGTACAATGTAGAGTCATGTAATTCCTAATGGCTGGACTATTTCTGGATTTTACAGTATCAGAAAATTTTGCTTCCTTGCTCCGATTCCTAAGGCATGTTTAAATTTTATGGACACAAAATTTAACTTTAAAACAAAAATATGAAGTTGTGTCAGTCCTTACAACTTCACTTCTTTACTAGGTTGTTTCGTTTGCAAATTTGCCCTGTAAAAGACAAAATGGCATTAAAAATTATCACCAATGCCACATGGTATAAATTATTGAACAAAATCTCCCTGCTTTATCAATAACAAGAACCAGTTTAAAGAACAGTACAGGAAGTGTATAAAATTCTCTCTTTACTGACTGTGTGGCACCACGATATCCTATTGCTTTTCAAAAGGTACCCATATCATTTAGTCTCCACATCACTGAGAAAAAGACATAATCTGATGTTTGCTTACTTGTGCATCCTGGTTTGTTGACTCTTCTCTAGCTAGACAAAACCAAGGATGAGCACATTTCACATGTGAGTTTCATGCTCTGCAAGGAATGAAAGGTCAAAGGGTAGCAGGCAAAAGCTATTTGCCATTCAGTTCTAATTTCCCTCATAAATTATTAAGCAATCCCTTATGCATTTCCATCTTTGATAGTCTTGTGGTATAAAGTGTAAGTCAATGGGTAAGCTAATTGCAATAAGCAGAAGTGGTATTTAATGCACTGGACACTTTCAACAGCAAAGTAGTTCTAATTAGTGTTTCTAACTGATGTGACAGCAGTTTACAGAGCACCAAAATAGTTCCTCATTTGTCAAGTGGGTCCGAAGCTTATGGCAGCTTTCTGATCATCTCCCTTGCCGCAGGACCTGAAAGCACCTTCAAAAAGCTTTCTCTCATTGATCTTTAGTCAGATGCTGACTGAAAGGCACACAGCTTTGCCAGAAAGAAGATAGATAGATAGATGCTGTACCAGCATGAAAATGTCACTTACTTAATGAAAAAGGGTACCTGTTCCCAGCCCCTCTGTATGCATGTATGTGCACACACAAACATACACAAGCCCAAACCCTGAGAGGCAATGAAAAGTGGCATTTCTACAAAGTTAAGCATTTGATATGTGTGTGTAAAGTACATAGTACAAAGTCTGCATAATCTCACCACATCAGATCATATAAGGCATATCCTTATATATACACGCAAATGACATCACACAGTCTATGACTGAAATTCAGACATTTTCGAAACTTCATTAAGCAAGCTCTTCCCTCTAGATTTTTCATTGTCAGACATGCAGTGCATCAAGTGAACTACATCATTAATTTCAAAATATCACAGTTTACTTTCCTTGTCTGTGATTTCTTCTACTGTATTGATAGTTCAGCTATCATGCTGTTCTCTGAGGGCTGAGGGAGTAAATGATGGCATGTCAGGTAAAGAGCAAGTATTTGCTGAATACAGTGTCAAGAAAGTTCAGAACAGTTTTCTCTTTGTTGCACTTGTTTTACGGCCATCATTAAATTAAATATTGTGGTTAGTTATGGGATAAACTATGACATTTTCCTACATAGCTCAGACAACATTTAAAAGGGCCCATAAAAGCATTTATGAAACTTTAAAATAGTTTTTAAATTCACTGCCAAGCAGGTTTGTCAAAAGCCACTCTTTACTGAAACCTGTGCACTATGTAGCAGGAGCTGTGCTGGTCTGTTACAACAGCATTATTTGATGGTACCATGTGTGTACCACAAACTTACTTGGATGCTGGAGATGCTGCACTCCCTGTGATGCATGTTCCAAACATCTCCCAGTTTCTCAAGATGAAGAGGATACACAAAGAACCAGAACAAAACAGCCAAGAGGCATGCACATCCAGGCTGCCCATCTCTGTAATTCCTACAGCACTGGCTTCTGACCAGGTACCTTGGGTTCTGGGGTTGTTCTGGCCATCAAACCTCTGGTGCATCCTTGCCCTGTGTGTTCCACCAGAAGCCTTTTTTTGCCAGGTCTCTTGGGAAGAATGCTGAAAACCAGCAGATATTTCAGGAGTACTAAGCAGAACCTCCACCAGTCCATTAAGGGAGATTTAGAACTACTTTTGGCTCCATGCCTTATTGAGGGATAGCCTGCTCCACTGTTCAGCCTATGTACTTCCTTAAAATAAAAGCTAAATTGAAAATGCATTATTTGCACCATATAGGGGTTAAACCAGTAAGAAAGGAATACTAATAGAAAAAGACTGTTGTTATTCTTTTCCTTGAGAAACAAAAGAGATCTCCACTACACATTTCATATTCAGATTAAATCCTGAAAGGGCAGCTACTCCTTCCAGAGACAGAAGACTTAGTATCTAGAAATGGAGAACTAAAGAAATAAAACCCTCACTGTGTTTTATTTCAGCATGCCCAGTAGTTTTACTTCAGCATTTTTTCAGTCCCAAAGGCATGGTGGAATAAGGAGCTATTTGGCTGATGTCAACGCTCCTTTCTCTCCCAAGGCTTATACTCAGCCAGAAAAAAAAGGAAACAAAAATCCCCCAAAAATCCATTGCTACTATAAAGGGCTTTGAAGCAAGCAGGATAGATACACGAGGATGGCCAGCTGAGAATTAGGCCCACTGTTCTAGCAGGTGAGCACTCCCTCCCTCTAAAGTCTATCTCAGTAGATATTCCATAGTTTTTAAATACTCAGTTTGACCAGCTGAAACAACAGTGTCCTTTCAAGCCAATCATGGAGGCTGCTACTCACAAATCTTTCCTCTTGCAGGAGACCACAGCTCATGGAAGCTGTGTGGAATGCGACATCACTTAGTGCAGTGCAGGCAATTAGGAATATGGAAAGGCCTGGGTCAGAACACAAGTCAGAAATAATAGAGAGGATGCACTAATTGGAGAAGCTTTTTATTTTATTAGTGCTTCCATGTCAAATTAGTCAAATGTCTTAGGCACTTACCAAGTGGGTGAGCTATGAATGCTGTGTGCCTGCCCGGAACAAAGCCACGTGCAGCCTCCCCTCTCCCTACCTGCATTTCCTTTTCTCTGCTTCCTGGCCTCAGAGCTCTGCCTCTCTTGCAGTGCCTGTCTGCATCAGCCTGGTCACCTTTCAAAGCAGATGACCTGGTTCACAAATGGTTAACAGAACTTGACTAAGGCACTCATTGAGCCAAATCTTAGGTACTGAACCCCATTGGCTTTACAGTCTGGCTTCACTGCAGTGCAAGGGAGGCAGTGCATCCTTAAATCCACAGTGCTGCAAAATCTACCCATCCTCTGAATGTTCTATGGTAAGAGACAGAATCAGTGAAATACTTCAATGAATGACAGCTCAGTAGCCAAATTACAAGGCAAAAACCTGGTTTGAGCCAAGCCAGCATGGACCTAAACCACAGCACAAGTTCCTGAGAGAGGCAGAAGAGCTAGGGGTGCAGTCTGTGGTTTACCAATACAGAATTTGCATTTGCACTGGTTTGCTCTAATTTAAGGCATTTTCATGCTGGCTTTCAGGCTAGGCAGAGGATTATCAGTGCCCCTTCTTCCCTTTGAAATTCTCATACCAATTTTCTAAAAATGATCCAGAATACTATGCAGCTTTGTTTAGATTAAAAAAACATTGCTGGAAAACTTGCTTTTGCATGGAAGTGCACTCTGCTGCTTCTGCTTTGAAAAGCAGATAGATTATGGGTGATGGAATGGGAGAGCCTGTTTCAGTTTCCAGTGATCTTGCTTATCATTTCCCAAAAGGTTTTGCATCACACAGGACAGAAGCAGCCAAAGCATCATCGTTTTACCTTAGTTTCCAATACTTTCTTGGAGAGACCCCTGTGTTGTGGGGTCACTCATAGAAGCACTGCTACATAATTTTTGTCCTGCTTGCTTTGAAAATTATTACTCTGTTTAGGTCGCTGACCTCTCTTCCAAGTCCCTGTCTTAATTATGGCTCTTGTATTTTAATTTCTGTCATTTGATCCACTTATTGACTTTTTTCTCTGATGTCATTTTGTGCAGCCCTAGCAAGCCTTCCTATCCTTTTATCAACTAATGTTCTATACTTTCACACTAATTTTTTACTAAACAATAGCTCTCCAGTTTCTTTTGTAGGTCTAGATCTGTTATGAATATTAATAGCTTCTTGCAAGCTCTATTTGTGGGAGAGTGCTGGTCTTTGATCTGTGGCTTTTCCTTGAATACACTAGCATCTCTGCAATTGGGTTTTGGGCCGCTTTTATGTTTTCCTACCAGATTCCTTTCTTCGTTTCCATCTTTTGCTTTTATTGCAGAGTTGGAAGCTGTGGAAGACCTTTAAGCATTTTTCTTTATTAAGTAAGCCCTCTCATACTGGCACAGTCCATGGCGATTTCAGCCCTCATTGTGGACTATTTCTGTACATTCCCTAAAGGCATCAAGCCATTCAGGTGGGAGCATGTAATTTGTTTTGTACTGTAGAATTCCTGCCATGCCTATATGTATTTAGACCACAGGCAAACCAATAAAGTTGTCATAGAAACAAAGCATTTCATGAATAAATCAATTCATAACAAACTTGTAAACTTTGAAGAATCCACTGTGCTTTAACAACACATCTATTATCTAGAAACACTAATCATGTTTGTAATGAATAACGTACATATTCTGCACATGTCCATTTTTTTAGTCCTGTTGGGCATCTTATAAATATTAAGTCTTTCCTGTATGTTGTGCATGTCTCCACAGCAAGAAAAGACAGAAGTGGATGCTTGCATGAGAATGTATCAGCAGGAATTCTTCTATTTCTTTTTTGATGTGTGAGGCAGAGGTTCAGTAAACTCTGAATGCCTTTTTTACATGCCAGTGAGGATTGAAAGTATCAGTGCAGTAATTCTTTTTCTAGTCACAGACAACTTAATAGGACTTTATCCACTCTTCATATAATTATAAAAAAGCCCAGACAATGAGAGCCTGATAAAAGAAGCAGATAATATTGCTGAGAGCTGATAATACAAGCATAAGTTCACAAGCTGAGAAAATCCTACCTTCTTTTACTCCAGTTTGGTCTCAGTGAAATACATGCATCTGTGGTGGAAATGCTGCTGGAATTGATCATAATACAGGATCAAAACTTCACTTTGCATATCATGCTTTCACTAGCACCTAGGTGAAACAGGTACAAAAAAAAAAATCCACTACCTGACTGACACAGCACTCTGTGGCAGGCCAAAGAAGGTAGAGATTCTTTGGAGTCTCAGTCTAACAGTCCCCTGATTTTGAATCAATTGGCATGCAGTGAGGTAGTACTTGCTGTGAGTTGCACGTGTTTGAACTCTCAGCTAGCAATGCAAAGCCAATGGAGAGATTTTCAAGTACTATGGGAAACATGCCTACAAACAAGGCGAAGAAAAAGGAGCACAGGATGCAGGGGAATAAAAGAAATAACACATTATTAAAGGAGAATGGTTAGCATTCAAATTCAGAGGCTGGGTGTGTTCCCAGTGATAGATACAGATGATTAAAACATGGTCCATACAAATACAGCCTTATGGGGCCCATCCATAGGGGCTCCCAAAGGCCAGAGCAAGTCCCTCCACAGCACCAGACCTTATTTTCAGTCTCTGCAAAGGAAGGGCCAAGCTGAGATTTCTGTTACACCTTTCTGCCTTCTCCATGCAATAGCACTTGTGGAAAAATACATGGATAATTGTCTTAAGTATCTACCCCAGAAAACATGTGTGTGAATACAAACTGCTAACATAAATTGGTAGCAAGATATGCTATATATGGCACATGAATCTGCCAGAAGCAAGGTGGAGTCTCATTCTACTGATATTAGTAATTAAGCAATAGGTTATTAGCTTACTATTGCTCCATAACCCATTAATATAATGCAAACTTGATCACAAATACCCTTAACTGTATACCTACATCTCACTTCAAGGAGTTATTCTGAAACAGCAAGGGAAACAAATTGGAGAAATATATTTTATAACTGCAAGTTCAAAAATGTCTCCTTTCTTTGGAAGTAATTTAAGTGTCTTTTATAGCTCTCTAGAATATCCATTATTTGCCTTGCAGTTAAGAAAATTCCAAGTATTTATTTTATTATATCGTGGATATTTACAGGAGACAAAGAAGCATTCTAAAAAGAAAACTTCACAATACGTTTAGGTGGTCCGTTTCTATGCAGAATTTTTCCCTATTCACAATTGGAAGGCTGCAAATAAAGAACTTGGCTCACAGACATATGCTGCAGGATGGGCAGTTTTTGTGTTGCCTCTGCACAGGACCAAAGCTCTCCCTGAGTTAGTGCTGTCCAGGAATATGCTATAGGAACCACAGCTCGAAAGCAAAAGTCATCTGCTTTCAAATTCACAGAGCCTTCTTTTAACTACATATTTTACAGATATGTTATTTTCACAGAACAATACATTACCTGGTAATTAGTTTCATTTATGGAATCAAATCAAGGCTGTCTACATTTCTGCTGGGTAATGTTCTTCACAAACAATCCTCTCTCCTGGCTCCTCTGATTATTTTATGATTCCTCTTGCTTCTTGTCAGTACAGATTAAAGGTAACACATACAGCTGGGAACAAACATAATTTTCCAGCAACAGCATTTTGTTTTCCTTAATAATTAACAAGTGCTGCTGACTAACCTTCCAGTATAAAATGTGCACCTTATCGAAAGGGAGCGGACACAGGTTAGAACAGCTCACTTGGGATATCAAAATAAGAAGTGTGATTAAAGCATTAAAGATTTAGAGGTTGACATTAAGGGATGAAAGGTGGAATTACTGTAAATATAAAACTGTTCAGCATTAAATGGAACGTGTTACACTTGAAACAGTCTTTCAAAGTGCTAACATTTCAGCATTAATTATTAATAGAAACTGACAGCTCATTTTTAATTTGAGCCTAATGACAAGGTTCCTTAAGAGATAAACACAACACACTGGCTCAGAGGGTTTGTGGATCTTTTGAAACGCTCTCTAGGTTGTCTAGACCTTATTCTGAAAATTCCTCATAAAAAAACAATCTGTCCACAGAAGTAAAAGAAAAAAAAAAACAATTCAGTGGGTACCAGCCCTCTCTCTGGGGATACCTGCCCCAGATCAGCAGACTGCCACTGGCGGCACTCCCCTCCTCTGCTACACATCCAGATGGATATGGAGAAAGTCTCAAGAGTGCACCACCAGCCTTTCATCAACCCCTTCCCCACCAGACAAGCTTTGGAAAATGTGTGTTTAGTTTTCTGAGTGCTTTTCTTAACAGACCACAAACATCATGTTCACCCATCACTAATCACTTAATGTCTTTAGAGCAATTACCCACCTCCTTTCCCTATTTGTCATAATTTTGAGTTATGTCACCAAAACAATGCATTTTAGGACCCAGTTCTGATCCCAGCCTGGTCTCCATCACTCAGGAGTAAACTCACTGCCATCAGGGATTAGGAGGACAAGACATACACCAAAAACAAGGAGGACAGACATCCACCAAAAAGAAAGTACAGGACCACAGGTCAGGCCAAGAAGAAGGACCTTTGCTAAAAACTGCTGCTTCTGCATCACCTCCATTGGTCCAAATAAACTTTTAAAGTGTCAGCTATCAATAAAAACACCATTATTATATTTCTGCTATTGAAACTTGAATTGTGATATTCAATGAAAAAAAAAGCATTTCAGCTCTGAAATAGGATCTATTCAACAATATCTATGTTACATAAAGCACATTAAATCTTTTGTTACTGGAAATATTTGTAGCAGCACTCAGCTGCTCCTTTGGGACACTACAGCTCTCCTGGGAGTGTGAAGTTCTAAATAATCCATTGGAATGAGGGTCAAACTTTGCTCCTGAGCTTTGGCAGGGGTAAAGGCTCATGAGTGACAGTGCACTTCCTTCCAGCCATGCAGACAAACTGCAGCAAGGAGACTGAGGGAAGACACACTGCCATTGCATCCCTGCAGGGGAGGTGGGAAAAGGGGGAGATGGAAAGAAACTGCATGGGGCAAGTAGTGGGCAAAACGAAAAGAAAGAAAATGAACACCCCATGTTTTAGGATATGGCTGAGAAAAATTTCAGAAGAAAGCAAGAGGAACATGCTGATAGTTTTATCTGCTCTTACTGACACATTCAGAATTCCTCAGGGGCTGGAAAGAAACGAGGCAGTTAGCAAGCTGGGCTTTCACTGTGCACAAGCCTGTCTCACAATATGATTGGAATTAACTTGTGTCTACAAAAAGGCAATATTTGGCAAAGAAGGGCACTGAGGCCATGAGGCTGTCAAATTAAAGGACGTTCAGAGAAGAAAAGCACTCACATACTGGCTTAATTCAAGCATCAGGATAAAGGAAGGGTAAATAAGAGTAATAAAGAGGAAGTAAGAGAAATTATTGCTTGAGAATACACTATGATTTTGCTGCAAAGCCTGCTGATGTGAATATTTCTGAGCTTGGCTTTTCTGTTTACTCTGTGCTTTTGTTTTGCTTCAAAGGCATTTATGCTAGAAGTATCATGTTAGGAGGATCAAAGTTACAAGATGACTTTTGGGAAAAACATTTATATAAAACACTCAGAACTTGACTTGTGGTGCTGTCTTGGAGTTAATGTTCACTGAGTTTCTTTTTGGCACACAGGTCCTATAGCTTATAAGAAATCTAATTAAATCAGGTGTGTTCCCCATTAGTGTCAAACAATCTAACTCTACCTGCATGGTAATGTCCAGGTATTGGATCTGGAGTAATTAAAAAAAAACATTTGGAAGGCAAGTATTTTGGTTTTGTTAAGCTGTCTTACAGAGATGTTGCATGATCTCTGTCAATAACTAAACACCTGTATTCTGGTAAGTGGAAAAGCTGAGCTAAGAAACGCTTTTCAGTTTATATACAAAATAAAATTGCTAAATTCACCTAAATGAACCATTTAAAGCTAATTGCTTTCCCAGTACTACTCAGGACTGTTTGCCATTTAGGAGTTGTTAGAGAAGTATGAAATATACCTAATGAAATACACAGCCATACAAAAGTCAAGGCTTTTTTTATAAGTCATTCTTTAATGAAAGATGAGGCATTTTCTTGTAAAAATGTTGCCAGTGCGTGTATTTCTAAAGCATATTAAGAAATGTACAATCAGAAGCAGCATGCTGTTCTACCTTCTGCTCATTTCCTTGAAAAAGTTCCTGTCACAAATAGAAATGGTATCTGAAAAGACCCATCAAGTGCATCTTTTCTAGGAAAAACAAAAGATTTCCTCTTCATTTGAAGATTTGATTCCAGGGATGACAAGGCAGTTTGCAATTTCAGCATGTCTCCCGATTTTTATAAAAGAGAGGAACAACAGCTTCAAAGGCCCAGCTCCCAAGTATGAAACCCTTTTGTAAATTCATCTCTTGACTCCTAAGTATCTGCTTTAATAAGCTGGTGTCAATACATACATTACACTTGTATATGTGAGGGTCACCTACAGGTCTGATTGTTGTCCTGACAGCCTCATCCCATTCCAGCTTTCCCAGAGCCTTCTGGGTTCCCCCCATCAGGTTTTACAAGCACACCCACCCCAGTCACAAACCTAAACTGCAGGATTCCTGCATCCCAGCACAGGCAGCTCCCCTACAAAAGGGGAACACCCTGTTCCGTGCCGTGTTTGGAGGCTGCTCGTACAACAGCATGTGTCAGTATTTTCACTAGCTACAAGACAGGATTTAATCTGTGATTTGGCCACAACAGATGCACAGCACACAGAAAAAGCTGTAATATACTACCTACACACACTTCTTTGAGGCTACACAGCCTTCTTCTGCACCAAGTGTACACATCCCATTTTATGATTTCAAATAAGGGCAGCAAGTGTTGATACTGCACATATCTTAGCACATCAGAGCCCTGTGACATCCTCTCGAGGGCTTTTAAACTAGCAATGTATGCTGTACATGATCTGTCTTGCATGCAGACTAGAAAGGCTTCCATATTTCTCACCTCTCCTTCCCTCTTCCTTACCTCACAACCACCTCAGCTGAACATCTATAGCAAACAATAAGGTGGCTTCAAACAGACAAAAGGAATCAAGAACTTTACTCTCAGTGATTGCAACAAACCTCGGCAGGCAGGGGCTTGAGCTTTTTCCTGACTTCACCACCATACAGGACAGATTACCACTAGCAATTCTCATGTACACTTAAAGGTTAATGACTCATGCAAGGATTTTAGAGGACAGCAGCAGCTCTAAGCTCATGAATCAAAATATTCTATTTTTCTAATATATTCATCAATAAAACAAAGGTGAAGGGTCATTCTAAAAACACAAAGCATTGTGTCAAGGTTTCTTATTATTTTTCAGTGAGATCCTCTCCTGTGGTTTTTTTTCCCTGTCTGCAGTGGGTTTCCAAAAGAGGTAAAAGGGCCTCAGTAACTGTCTCCTGGCTTGCACTCCACAGTCCCCTCTCAAGGCCAGCACAAACCTGAGCTGATGTCACTGGAGCTTTTCTGCTATGCTGCAGAAGGGGCTGTGGCTCCTGCAGTTCTGGTGTACATGATGGCCCTTTCCAGCACATGATGCTTTATGGAGGCAGCATTAATGCAAACATGACTCCCTGCTCTTTGAAAGGCAGACATCTCCTACAACCCGACACCAACAATTGATACAGCTGAAGGAACTGTGCTGGAATGGCACCAGGAAATTTGTTTATTATTGTTCCATCTTGTCAAGATTGGAAGGTGTGCATTTTTGAAGTGGCGTACAAAGGGTGGAGTAGTGGGAGTTTAGGAGGCTCTGCCAAGGAAGAAGAATGCAGGCTGCATGTTTGGAGCACTTGGCAATAGGCCCTGCAAGTCTCTAGGAAGCAGCGAGACAAGGGGAGGGAGGAGGAGATGAAACCAAAGCAAACAAGACAAGTCTGAGCCCTGGAGATAGGCAGGGAGGGGCACCAGGGACTAGCCTGGGAGAAAAGACAAGAAGCTAAGTTGGTCTGCAGTGTTGAAGGACAAGGGAACACCAGTGGGAGATGTCTTGGAGACAGTTGAAGCTGAAGAGGTGAAATTTGGGAGTAAAAATAAATTGAGATAGGACCCATCAAATAGTTGCAGAGGTTAAATCACGTAAGAGGAGCTGGTAAGGGAGAGAAATGGTCTCGTAAACCACAAGAATCAATTAAACAGAGTTTAGGAGGAAAGATGTTGCTTATAGCAATGCTGACTGAAAAAAAATGAATGGGGACAACAAAAACCAAGGTAGAGCAAAGTAAATGTGAATCCCTGCATAAATTGGAAATCCTAGTACATATCTTCTTGGAGAACCAAGACAAGAGCCAGCTCAGCCAGTGTAAACTGGCACAGCTCCACTAAAAGCCAAGGCTGCCTTTCCCATCACCAAGTCAGCCTCAGTGATGCCTTTAGACTCCTCTAGGCTCCTTGTGCACTGTCTCCCAGTACTTTATTAACTGTATCACAAATGTGCAGCCATAGAAAGCTAACAGAGAAGTTGTACCGCCAACCTTAAGAAGTGCCATAAATTGTATTTGAGATAGGCAGTAGAAGTGGCATAAAAATATGAATATTGACTTTTATCCATTACTGACAGACACTCCCATAAAGAAAAAAACTAAGGAGGCTTACTGTGTAATTGCTCAATACCATGATTTACTGTGCAATTCTGCAAAGCTTATCATGTAACTCATTGTGAAACTCCCTGATTTACTGTGAACACAGCAGAGCTTATCACAATGTTTCTGTGGGAAAAACTTGGCACCAGCTTGGGAGAGGGTTTCACAGACCATTAATGATGACTGACAGGTTCATTTCAAATGAGTTATAAAAGTTCACTGTACAAAATCATCATGCTTTGTGATATTCAGTATTTTAACTTCAGTGCTGTATAAATATTCCTTACCACCAAGAAATTACCAAACAAGCACATATAAGACTGCCTTGGTTTACATTTCTCTCATGTTTTATATATCAACATTAGAGTCAACCTTCACCTTTTCACGGTCTATACATGAAAAATGGAAACACTTCACTTTTTTCTTCTTGGACTGGATGAGATATGTACAACCCTTCAACCCAATTATGAAAAGTTAAATGCTCTCAGCTTGGGTAAAATATTTTCAAAATCATAAATCTGTATTTTTGAAGCCTGGGAGACATGTCTATAAAATACTAAGTGTGTGTCTGACATGTCAGATAAAGCCCAGCATAAAAATAATGTAAATGCCACTTAGCCAAATGTTCACCTGGTTTCCTTTTTGCTTGGCTGGGCACATTAAACTTGAACAAATAGGATAAATGTGATTTTTGTGGAATTCCTATGCTTGAGGCAAGTCCTGACAAAACTGGAAGCAGGTATTGACTGCTGCAGCTAAGTGAGGAGGTACTATCAGGTTTATGTGGCTCTGAAGCTCTGCCATGCTAGAACCACACAGAAATAGCAAGTATGCCTTTCTGTACAAAGACCTGAAAAGGAATGGATGAAAACACCACTTGAATTACATGGACAATCTGTTGAAAGTTAAATGCAAAACTGAAGAGGTCATCCAGCAGGTACCACCAGTTCAGGCCAATTCACTGTCAAATCTTGCATACAGCACAAAACTGGCTACTTGCTGAAGCCCTTTGCACAGGCCAACAGCAATTTTAAACATCCATTTTCCCCTTCCCCATTTTGTAAACAGCAAAACACAAAATCAAGTCTTCATCCCATGTGGCCACACTACAAATTGCACATTATTCCACAGTGAAAAATCTCATGCATTAATCTTGTTATCATGAGTAAAGGGAAGATCAGGAAATGCTTAATGCCCAGTTTATTTACAACAGTGCACATCATTGTATAGCACAGCCAGGTGATCTCTCCTTGTGTTGTGCAAACAGGTGGATGCAAAGAATTGCTTTCCTCATACTGGACAAAAGCCAAACCTCCTGCAGTCCTTCAGAGGCATTCAGTGCACCCTGCACTGTAAAGATGCCCAGCTGAGTCCTCAGTATCAGGGCAGACTGCCTTTCCCACTCCTGTCAGAGCTCAGAGCAGCCTTGTGGGAAGCAAAATATGACCCTGAGAACAAATCAAACGTTCCCAACAAGATGGGCCTGTGCAAATCTCCCACTCCTAAACCCAGTTCAGTGCTGATATGAAAAAGATACAAGTGTGGCTCTGCTGCCCTGGCTGTGACCATTCATATCCAGTCAGGTCTGGACTTGGTAAATGGACCCAGGCTGTAAAAGCTGCAGCCGAGAATGGCAGCTTGGATACACCTCAAACTACTCTGTGCTTCTGCAGAAAGGTCTGTTCAGGTAGCCCCACTAACAGCCCACAGCTCTTTAGGCATGGGATGAGAGGAAGAGCAAAAGCATGCTGGTGCCATGGAGGCTCACAACTCCAAGCCCGTGGCAAAGAGCAGGTTTCCTATACAAACAAGCTGAGCTCACTACTAAGGTGGTTTTGGATCACACTGTGTTAAGAGGAGTCTTAAAGCAATCTGTTTCTAAAAAACCCCACCCTGTTTTCATTGTTCCTGTTGCAAAAAAGCATTTAAACACATTTTGCACTGCTACAAGGTAAAGAACACTGAGCCAGCATACCACAGAACTGCCTCAGCTTTCTTTTTTCAATGAATCAGTGATTTACTTCCATTACTTATACTGGAAAACAGCAGGATTTCCAACTCCTGTAATTAATTTTCAATATTGTAGAAGACTGAGCACCTGATTCACCGACTACAAAGGGGACCAGAGCACACATTTCAGTTTAAGCATGTGACAAACTGTTTCAAGTAATCAGGGCCCAGGAAGTGTGCAGCAGTGTCTGCTGTAGGTGCTTCCACAGCATCATTTTCCTCCTCATCTGCTCACATGAATCAGTGCTATCTTGCCACTGGACTGGCTGACCTATTAAAAATGTATCTGGACATACAGCTGTACCCTGTGACATACAGTTAGCACTGTTCCGTCAGATTGATTTAGAGAAAGGAATATGCTTATCTGGAAAGGTAAAAATCACAAGGCAGAAAAGGAACAGCTGGCAAGTCTTAAAGACAAAGGGGAGGCTCTCTTCAGACACTTTTCTTGTATAATTTATGCTGTAGACATTTTACTCTGTCTAATTGCCCCATTTCAATCTAATGTCAGTTAATCAATGACTTCTGCATAGCATGGAGGTGAACCCTGGATGAAGAACAAATGCATAAATTTGGTCTGCCTTTTTGCAGGCTCTACTTACAGTGCCTCATCTTTTGCATTTGCTTTCTGGAATTGAAATTTCTTCTCTTTTGACTCATCCCCAGCAAACACCCACGCTCTCCCTCTTTTGAGTCACAGTGTTTTTGTATTTTTAAATCATGATTACACTTCTGTAAAATGTAGATTTCTGAAGTACCTCACCACTGCTTTTTACTATTGTTGTTTTATTATTCTATTATTTTTATTTGGAAGGTCTGCTTCTCAAACCTCTCCAGGTGGTAAGATCCCAGATATATCATGAAACAAACACTGTGACTTTTTGCCTTGCTTCTGGAGTCTTGATTTCATGCCTTTCTTTGCCTTACTCAGTATATTCAACTGTACTGTTAAAACGAGAACATACTATCCCAAGTACTTGGAGGGACCCACAGGTTTTTTTAATCTTCCAGGCTAATCTATGTAGAGCAGTTGAAAACAAAAAGCATCCAGAGATTATGCCAATCAAACCCCACATGTAAAGGATCTGATTTGGCAGGTGCTCCAGTCTACGACTTTGTGGGATGAAGCCCATATTCTTCTATTACCTCCACACTAATACTACATTTAAACAGACACACATCCAAAATACACCTGTAGATATCCTTGCACCTACCCCGGAGGAGCAGACTCTTGCTTCTCCTTCAAAGCTGCCCTATCAGAATCTGGCAAAATAAATAGAGAATGTTTCATATTTTTTAAGGAAAACTGGGAAATCTGCCCAAGCAGTAGCTTAAATGAGTGTAAGGCTTGAAACCTGTAGGTAGTTATCCTCTGTCCTCCTGGAGACCAGATAAGCCATGTATGGAGTTGGACAAAATACAGGAAAATCATTGAAGTGACACTGTTTTCCGTATTTTTTTCTCAATGGTGGAGAAATGCAACATAAGGTGCTTTATTTATCCCATTTCTTTAAATGGCCTACATGTGTAAGTTGTTCTGTTAAATGTACGAAACAGTGCCCCAGGTTTCTTAAGAGTTGGATGTTTATTTTTGAGAATTTTATCTTGGTCCGTTCCACAGCAAATAACCTGACACCTCATTTATTTTTCAATTAATTTCTGTGCACATTTACAGCAAAGTGGGGAGTTAGACTGCATTATACCATGTGCTTTGAAAAAAAAAATACAAAACCAAAACAAACCCTGGTACCCTAGTGAAAATCCTGAGAGAGACCTCTATTAAAAATAGCATCTGTGATATGGAGCCTCAGAAGGGTTATGAAGTTTTATTCAATATTTCCTAGTTGAACTCAACATTCTGCTCGGGGAGCTACAGCAGTGCACAATCAAAACCTTCTCTTATTTACCACAACAGTCTACTGTATTGTGTCACATTTTTGCTGGTACAGAAATTATTTAATATCATTTTTTTAGTTTTAAATTACAGCTCCAAAATTTTCCACGTGCTTTATTCAATACACATTGAACTATTATGTTAATCATTCCAAAATAGGTGGAATTTGTCATCAAAGAACAGATCAAGACCCCACTTACTTAAAACAGCCTTTTTCTTCTGCCTGAAAAGAGTAGGACTACCTGGGGATATTTTTTCCTTTGCCAAAGGAGGAGAATCAGACCGATGAGAGTTTGGCTCATCAGGAAGATGTATAATGTATTTTATCTTCAGTTTTTGAGAAAACCCTGTGTCAGAAACGTGTATTGTAGGTGGAATAAATTCACTGCTGTATAAAATTAGAAATCATTCTGAGATCACATGTAAAACAAACATGGTCAACAATAAGGGGGTTTTTTGTTTTAAAAGCTATTTGATTTGTGAAAATATTCCTCTTCTAATACACTATCATTAGTATTTTATTGATCTCAAATTTCTTGGCATTTCAAATGCTCTGATTAAAATTTTCTCCAAATATGAGAAAAAAATCTATTGTACCAATTATATGAGCAATCTGAAGTCTATAGTGTGTGCCGCTTTACAGGACAAAACAGTAGCAAAAGGAAATAAAAGCCAGTGTCAATCTTCAATGAAATTAACACAATTTAAAGCTGCTCCAGGCAAAACAATGAAATCTGTAATTTATCAGCACTGGATAACATCACCAGGAGAATTATTTAATGATTAACTACAGTAGGCTGGAGCCTGAGGTGAGGCATATTGGCTTACGGCTTCTCTTGGAGTGTGCTGTGCCTCAGTGCTGAACACTGGCCATTGCCACTGGAGAATAAAGCCCAGCAGGGCTGTCCTGCTGCCTGGGACATGACCAGGGCAAGGGGAACATGGAGACAACCTTTTCACCAGCTTTGCAAGTGTAGGAGTGCTCTGGACTGGCAATGAAAGCACTGATGCATTGGAACAGCTTTAAATGCAAAACCAATAAAACAACTCACCACAGGAAGGCCAGAAGCTGCTCTGTCACTGATGCAGATTTTATCATTGCCCCTTGTAGAAACAAGATTTCACACCAAGTATTTTTTGCTATAAAGAACCGAAAAGGGGAAGAAGCTTCATGTTAGTATTTAATATTGTAGCTTAAGTACTGGCAAATTACATTTCTGCGCTTCATGGAAGCAATCTGCTTCTGTGACTAAACAGATTTTTGTGTCACAGCTTAATGATGGGGCTCAGAGTGACCAGAGGGGAGAGGTGCCACATTTATCAGCCTCCCATGGAGCACAGAAACACAGACAGCATTCCAGAATGGGGGACAAACTGTACCCTAGAAGTAGGGGAAAGGGGACTAACTATCAAGATACTGGAATCACAGAGAGGCCAAACTGATGTAACCAAGAGCAGACAGCCTTAGGAATCACCTAACATGAACACATATGCACCTCTCATCCTTGCACATAGCTGGGCTGCTCAGCTGTGGTGGCCACTGCTGGTGTTCCCCACCCAGCCTCTCCTTGCACATTTTACTGCACCAGCATGGGCAGCCCAGCAGTGCAGGGTGCCTGTGGCCAGCACCCTGCAGGGCACCCCTGTCCTGCCCACCCCCATTGCTGCTGCCCTGGAGCACACTGGACAAGGCAGAGAGGTCCATCCCAGCAGTGCCACCCAGCATCTGCTCCTGGGGGCAGCCACAGGATCCCTACACACCTGAAAGGAATGAATTCCAAGCTGTGCTTGGGAAAGGCAAAGAGCTGTTGGCTTTTCCACGTGGCTGAACAGCTCCCAGCCAAAGTCTGAGCTCCAGATTTGTCCCTGGCCCTGCCATTGTTGCTTGGCCCTTGCCCAGGGCTGCTGGCTTGTCCTGGCACCTCCCAGGTCTAGGATGGGGATTCTGATTGTAGGTGTGTGAGAGCCTCCACCAGGATGGAGCAGAAAGCTTTGGAGCAAGTGTATTTCCTCTCCTGGGAGCTGCGCTCTGCCTGTGAAGCTATGCCCTGCATGGCTTTCTATGGCCAATGAGCACAGAAGACACCTAATTCCTTTTATTATATTTTGTATCCTGAAGACAGTGAAAGTGTTGAGGCAGAAATATCCTAGATCAACTTCTCCATCATGGTAATCAAATAGTACATGGGCTGTTGATTTAATAATGCATTTTTGCTACAGAGATGCTAAGAGTGTGTAAAGCATCTTCATTTTTAAATATTATAGTCATTGCAATCCATTGGGACATTAGCTATGTGTTACCTTGGTCATTTTGTGTCTGGGTTCTTTCAAATTTGTCATCTTTATGCACTCTCCAAAATGTCTTCAGACTGGCAGGTCCTTTTTCATTGTAACTTCTGGGATGAACAATCAACATCAAGTTCTCATTGCTACAATTAGCAAAAATAAGGCTGTGTCTCCAAAAGATGATTGTCAGTAATATCTGTACACAGATTGTACTATTCTCCCTCTAAGTGTTGCTGCTGATTAACAGGGTGGTTTTTTTCCTGAAGAATATGTTGTTTTTCTAGTTTGCTATTAGCCTCCACAAATGACTGTGTGATGCAGTTTTGTGTCTCCAAGCCTACAGTAAATGAGAAACATTTTGTAGAATTTTCTTTTGCACTTGAATTTTTCAACATGCACATGGGATAAGAATGTAACAAGACTCCAATAGAATTTTATAATTGGATCAAAACACAGTTCACCCACATATGAGCTGGATTGGTTGTGATAGATGTCAGGAGAAATTCTAAGGCAATACTAAAATTCTTTTATTCCATAACTGCCAAATAAAATAGTACTAAAAGCCCGTGAGCGAAAGCCTCCTGGTTTGGCTGGGTTTAAATAGGAAAAGAGTAATCAGATAGTGGATGAGGCATCAGTGAAATCAAATTATGTGAAGCCAAATGATACAATTGCTGTACCACCCTCCCTACCTCCATTTCTGTTCCAGTTCTGAACACATTAATCATGGCTAGATCATTTGCACCTTGAATCCAAACCAGGTACGCTATCCCATCTTTGGGAATAACCAAAGGCTGAAACCCCTATCAGTGTGTGTGATATCTCCTTGCAGCTCCTCCGGCTGCTATTAAGGCCTCCTCAGGTCTGGTCAGCCACCCAGATGGGAGTGGCTGGCCAGAGTGTGCATGTCTTTCTGGTTATTTACACTAAAGCTGAAATACTGACTTGCCTGCTTCCAGGGAGAGGCAGTGATGTTTCCTCAAGGCTCTACAGTGCCTGGCCCCACCCGTCTGGGCTGCAGGATCCTACCGGCCTCCCCTGCAAAGCTGGAGTTCCCAGGGCCCCGTTCATCATTCCTGCCCCACGGCCGGGTTGTTGGGTATCCCAGAGCTGCTGCCTGCCCCGGAGCTCCCTGGCACCAGAGCTCAGCCTCTTTTCTCCCTGCCGTGCACGCCAATCCCTCGCAGCGCGGATCTGTGGCAC